>CABFWB010005999.1:0-25809 GCA_902151455.1 Timema bartmani
GTTAACTGAACCTGTTTCTTTGTAACTCTAATGTAACGAGCTAACTCCTCATTTTAAAAACAAATAAAACAAACAAACATACAAACAAACCTAAGTTAAAAACTATACGCTATACGAATAAAATAGAAAATAACTTTTCCCGCTAACCATAGTAATTTTGGTTCATGTCCATATTTAGACTTGATGAGTGTTGTAAAACAACATAAAATCCTATCATAGAGTAGGAATCAGTGCTATAAACCTTCATTCAAATCACCAAATACTTTAGCCATTAAAATGCAAGTTAAGCTACATTATAGACAGGCATATTATAATTGAAGCTAAAAAAACTTAGGACTAACTCTCTGGCCTCAAGGAACTCAAAAGTTAATGGCTACTAGAATGTAAACTCGCCATTAAGGTGGGGTTTTAGGGTCTGCAAGAAAAGGTAACTATTTTTGAAGATTTTTTATCAAAACTTTTTTTGTTCAAAATAAATTAAATATTGCTCTAATACATACATAGAGTTTAATTTTCTTCACATGGTGACCTCAACTGTTGAATATTATTCAGGGTTGTCTGGGAATTTAATGACAACTTTTTCCCATTATTTATAAAGTTTCTCATATATTACCGCTATACTCATGACAGATATTAAACAACTGTTGATATTAAGCACTATTTTATTTATTTTGGCAAAAAATTTATTTGCTATAAAAACAGCAAAAAAACACTGGCCTTTTCTCGCTTCCCCTATCCCCATGTGGAAAAATCATATCTGGCCAAAACTGGGCCAGATATGCCCAGAACTGGGGCAGATCTGAGCCAGATCTAGGGGAAATCTGGCATTCTGTTGAAAATTAAATTAAAACTAGCCTAATAATAATTTACAAACTAAACCTGTAGGTACCTAGATGTACACCAGAAAGGAAAAGGAAGGAAGTAAATTTTCTAAGACAAGTACAAGTCCTTTCAGTAATATCCTGCTACAAACACTGTACCTACCTTACTATGGCTGATATAAGCAATGTTATGTCAGTTACTCATACCCAATCATTCACAGATATCTTGTCTAAGCTGTATGCAGACTATAGTGGAACCTCATTTTCAAATTTTTGCAAAATTAAAAGTACTTTAAGGTATACAAATTTCGTGTCATGGGTGATAAACTTTTGACTAAGTACATTTTAATTATTAAGAATGCATATTCTGTACCAATATTTAATATATGTTTGTAAAATCCCATGAAAAATACTACAAGTATTAAAATAAAAACCACTACCCAAAGAAATCCATGACCTCTTGAAGGTATATATTCTTTATTTTTAAAATGTTGATCAAAGTATTCAATCTTTGTGACTAAATACGGCAGTTGTTTGTCAAACAAGAGAGAGGTAAAATTGCAATCATAATTCCTCAGATAATAGAATAGAGCATAAATAGCCTTTCGATATGAATGTAACTAGGAAAATTAATATTAGAGTGTTGCTGATTTGTAAATAATAAAGCCTTAAAAAGTATCAATTGAAATAAATCTATTAACAATTTTATGATTTGAATTTTTAGATGGTAAATTTGGATGAAAACACTCCAATAATTTTGCAAACTATGGCAAAATACTTGACGAATAATAAAACTTGGATGGATGTTGATTGTAAATAGAATCGTTGAGATATTTAACTGAAGACTTTTTAAGACCCAGAATTAAAGGGTCACTCGGGTGATTTTGGTGGTCATTTAGACCATAATATGTGCATGCAAAATTTCCCACATTCCAATGGCTTGATGCTTCTATGTTCATCCTTCTTGTATGATTTTGGTAAGAAGAACAGTAAAAGTTAGTTACTAAAGTTACTAAAACAATTTTAATATATTCATACATCAAGTCATGCTATCTGCAGCCCTCAATTTTGATAGATATTATCAATACTTATAGAATACACAAATAATATAACAAAATGTTATCAATGTTGGCCACAAAAAAATATGTTTGAATTTTCTCTACAGTTCTTCCAACAAAAATCAAGGTATAGGTAGTGAGTGTATCCTCCATGGTATGTTCCAGTAGGTTTACACATGTAGACAACCTTCGTGTTTATATTATCTTTCATTGGTATTTGTTGTGCTAAAGCTCTCATGTAAGGTAAAGCTGAAAACTACCTTTGTAAAGATCTTCATAAAGAAAGCAATTAGAGACATTTTATAACTTCAGGCACTTGAAGTATCAAGTTGTACAAAAATAAACTATTTATAGTTGGAAATAGAGGTGAGATTGTCACATAGCATTAAACACTACTTGCTGATGGATGATGGATGTACAAGAGCTTGTCTTGGTTAACCAGTATTGTATCCGCAAACCTCCCCTACTCCTTAGCTCGATTTCTGGGGATGACAGGAAGCCTCTGAGACTGTAAACATGCCCGAGAAAAAACTTATTCTTCTAGTTAAAACACATACTGGTGGGCACATGGACTAAGTGTAAAGCTTAGATACAGTCCAATTTTCATAGGAAGAACATTATCTGACAGCTAGAAAAGTTATTAGAAATCATCATCATTGACCCCTACAGCTTTCCGGATAGAGTGTTTGCGAACACACTTTCTTTAAAGCTGTCTGTCGAGGAACATTTCTCCTCCCATTACTTTTCTCCATCTCTCACCTTTCTTCTCTACATCTTCCTTTATCTGGTCCACCCACCTCCTTCTAGGTTGTCCAACTGATCTACTGCCCTTACCTCTCTTTCCATGTATACACGTGATGTTCTGGTGTTTTCCATTCTTTTCATGTGAGTCTTAATGACCTTAACCCCTACTCCATGTAGTCCTTCACTCCTAACTCCTCTCTCATGTCCTCATTCCTTATTTTATCTCTCCAGGTCTTCTGCAGGGTGCTTCTTAAAAATCTCTTAATCTTTACTCCGGTGATTCCTTCACTCCTAATTCCTCTCTCATGTCCTCGTTCCTTATTCTATCTCTCTATGTCTTCTGCAAAGGGCTTCTTAAAAAAATTCATTTCACATGCTTGCAGCTTACTCAGCTCTTTTCTTATTTACTGTGTAAATCTCTAAACTGTACGTAAGAATGGGGACAAGATATAACTTATATAGACTCATCTTGCCTAAGCATATTCATATATCAAGTCATGTGATCTTAAGCTGTCACTTTTGATAGATATAATAAATACCTATAAAATAACACTAACAATATAGTAAAATGTAGTCAATGCTGAGGGCAAACGTTTTATTCTCTAAAAGCCCTTCTTATGAAAATTTGACTCTAGTCTTGTTTACTGGTGATAAGGAGGTTGAGGTTCGAATTCTGGCTGGGGGTTCTGAGTGAGGTTTTTCCTTGGCAACAGCCTTGTCACCGAAATTGAAAGTCGAATTCTGTGTTGTAATTATTACATTTTACACTCTTGCTCTTCATTCTCTCTTCGATCCTTACAGGGTGCTAACAGCTATGGACAACTAGCTCAAGGCTTTAAATCTGAGCAATGTCCCATTCCGACAGAAGTTTGCACAGACACGGATCCAGCATCCATCGTAAGCATTGTTGGAGGAGGAGGCCATACAATGATCTTGGACAAGCACGGGCGACTGTTTGGGTGTGGTGGTAACAGCAAGGGGCAGCTGGGGGTTGAAGGAAAGACGGAGGTGCTCTCGTTTGAGCGGGTGACGTCACTTGGGGACTATACCATAGAGAGTGTTGCTTGCAGCTGGGATTCAACATTCGCCATCACACGATGTGGGAGATTTTTTGTGTGGGGCTCCAACACTTATGGACAGCTTGGTATCCCAAAACATGAGGTAAATTGCTACAAGCTCTTGGTCAAAATATATTCATCAATCTATGGACCAATAATAAGCTTACCGGGAAAGTTATACATGTGCTAGTGAGCTTGACTCTGGCACATAAGGTAGGATTCAACCCCAACCAGGTGCAGATGGTTTTACATCATCTCCATGTAAATGTTGGTATATTCTCTTTTGTATCATATACATTTTTAAATTGTTAATAGTCAGAACTAGCACTAGATAGTAGACCGCACTAAAATATTTAGATCTATCTTATATATGTGCATACCTTTGTATTAGTCTTTTTAGTCACCCACAAATTTACATTAATGAGGCAGGGATGAGAAAGGTTGAATTTATAGGAAAAGTACCCTCCAACCACCCTCAACCCATCTGGGATTTAAAATCTCTATCGGCAATTAAGTCCATTGCGAGAGTGATGCCTGATAACACTCAACCAGAAAAACGGATCTCTTTGATAAAAGACCAAATCTGGTACATATTATATAAAGAGTTTTTATATTATCTACCCGAATTTTAAAAAAACTTTTGATATTTGGTCCAACCCATATAACTGCCTATTTGAGCATTTCAAAACTTACACACAAACACAGCTAAAGATACACGATGAAGATGGTGAAATTTCATGGAAATGTTCCAGCACTTGTCTGGAGAAAGAGTAAAAATTGTTTACTGTAGAATGAATCCTGGCATTCTAGGTCAGAACCAGTGCAGACCTCTGCGCCAACCCTTCCAATCAGAACATTGTTCATTTAAATTTTGGATGGATTACCTTGACTTGCTTTAAATGAAAATTCAAACAGTGGTGATTTTAATGTGTCATAACTAATTTACTAACACAACATGGAATTGTGTGTTGTAGATTATTTCATCATAGAAAGTTTACATTCTAAAGAACTTATATGGTAAAAATTCAAGACTCGTGACTTAACCGGTTTTCCAGGTTACATTCTCACCCACTCCCATTGAAGTACCATTACCAACAATTCAACATGTGTCCTCTGGCTTGCGTCATTCGGCCATGGTGACCAATGAAGGCTGTGTTGTAGTGTGCGGAACATCAAGGAAAGGGGCCCTTGGTCTAATTGATCAAACCAGCAAACCCATAATTTGTGTTGATGAACCACGCACGGGTATAAATACTTTTTATTTTTAATTATTGTGTTTAACACAATCGCTATAAAATAGATAAATCTATGGGGTAGGAATAAGGGAAGTACCTAGGTTAAATTAATTGCGCCTGCATTAGTATGACCCGTTTTGGCTGCCGCATGATCTATAATGCTACTCTCACAATAGACTGGACTCCCAGTAACGGGGAGATTGGTGTTCATATTCCAGTGGGCTTGCTGAGAGGGGTTTTCCTCATAGTCTTCTTTCGTTGAATCGGTTGTATATTCAAGTTGAGTACAGTTTACCAAATGTTTCAAACAAAATTTTAAAGTGAAAACAACTATCGATTTCTATTTTGCAAACAAACAAGGTTAAGAAAAAATATATTTGTTTCAACAATTTTTTTTTCATTTAGGCCTACTGTGTCTTAAAACCTGTTTAGGCTATCTTAAATTTACACTAATTAGGTAGGGATAAGGATGGTAAAATTTGAAGGAAATGCATTCACATTTCTATGGATAGAGTGGGAAACCATTTAGAAAAAAATACCCTCATTACACTCGATTAGGATTCAAACCTTGATATTTCCATCACTGGCAATCCAATATATTGTGAGAGTGATGTCATAGACTGTGCAGCCACCAATGCAGGCTTTAACACTTAAAAAATAACCTGAACATACTTTTTTTTTACATGTCCTAAGCAAATTTAACATACCCTTCCTAAATGTTAAACTTTGTCTTCAAACAAAATGTTCTCACGCTTAAATTTCAAATAAAACCTTAGAGGGTGGTTTGTATATGGTGGTGTTGATGAATAAAGCTTAGTACGCACTTGGAAACATTGTTGCCCAACTGTTGCACAAGTTTTGCCCAACATGAGTAACAGATTGTTGGCAGACATTAAAGAAACATTGTTTCACATCCAGACTACAATGATGAAATATTTGTTTCTCATACAGAGTTCAGTTTAGTGAAAGATGTCTTTTGAGGATGCTGTTGACATGGTTTGTGCTTTGTATGTAGTTATGAGCTGTTCAAGAAGACAGAGAAGAAGAAAACGGCGGTGGGTTCGTGTTCATTTACACTAAATGGAAACTTTCCACTTATTTTATTAAAAACATCTTGTTTTTTATGCGATTTTTATAGTCTTCAACTGTCACATCCCACAACAGTGTATTTGTATGAAATATTTCAATCAGTTCCAGAGTTTTTTCAGCTGACCACGACATGACAAAAGGAGATATCATTAACTGATGCACTCGGTGTGAATAGCAGAGTCAGACTGGCCCACGTTGCTTGTTGTCGGTAATGTTGGCCAACATTGTTTCTTGTAACCAATTTTAAATGGATCACGGGAATCATGTTGAAAGACAAGGGCAATATGTTGGCAAACATTGTTTTCGGGAATATGTTTCCTAGTGCGTACTAGGCTTTAGATCCCTCAGTTGAAGCACACGTCTAAGCAATCTAAGTAAAACCCAAGATAATACAGGGGATTCGTGTTAATTGGGACACGTAGGGACTAGATAACTTTGGCCCAACTAAGCGAAATTTTAACCAATGAGCTGGAAAACACATTCTAACAGATCATAAAAGGTATGATTAAAATAAAATAAAATAAAATGTGGCATTTAATGAAAGCACAATCTATTTAATTTATATTGGTACAAACCTCAATATAAAAATAACTAAAACTAAAAGCAAACAAACATATAATATACATATATAAAATGAAGACACAGTCAAAATAATGACTGTGTCAAGCAAAGGCTACACATTGATAAGGGTTTTTACTTTGTAAAGAATGATCAAAAGTAACCTGACTTGAGGCTATTTTCTTAGTCAGACTTAGTACGCCTCAAGTGCAGCTCTACACAAAATACAGAATATCACCTAACTAAACCAGAATGGAATGGACCCGTTTCAGACGTGCCATCTACCACAGTTTGTTGTTCAATCATGACCTTCACTGCCCCAAACAAGCGGCAAGTTGTCCAAACTAAGCAGAAAAAATTCAAGCTAAATTATTGTTTTGTTTCTGTTTTTTAAATATTGTCCCAAATAAACGGCTGCCCTGATTAACCAGTGCCCTAATTAACCGGAATCCACTGTACTACCTTAAAATCTTGCATGCAAACATAAAAAAACTTACTGACAATATTTAATCAACAATTTTTCAACACAACATAGGCCTATATAAACTCAACATTTAAAAATAAAACTTTTCCAATGACTTTTTTTTTAGCACCACGCCTTACTACCCATTTTGATTATACACTTCTAATCACTCTTCATTCATTGGTTTCACCATAATAATTTAGTAGTATCATCTTAAGAATGTATTTATTCTAATAAATTGCTGATCTATGTGACTTTGTGTAAAAAAAGTTAAGAATATCTCATTGGAGACTCGTGGACTGTTACCAAGGCTAACTCCATTTGACAAGACTACTATTAAATGGTTATGTTTGATTCAGTATATATGACCGTCTCTGTGATATAGTAATCAGATTTCCTGACTACAGATCCAAAGGTCTTGGGTCCATTTCCCGGTGCCTCCAGATTTTTCTGCGAAGCATTGGGTCTGGTACAGAGTCAACTAAACCTTTTGAGGACAATTGAATAATGAAGGGTTCATTGTGCTGATCATATGACACCCTTTACCTGCAAATGTTGGCATTACCTTCGTCAGTATATAGCGAGCGGTCTCTAGGTCAGTACAGATTGGTTGCGGGCTGACATGGAGTGTTATTTTTAGTACGTATGGTTGGTCAAATTAATAGTGAGGAGCAGAAAACAGTTTATTAGTACAATACCTTCGAGCAAAGTTGCCCTTGACAACGGCCCAGGAGTCACCTTTGGAAATACTTTTCAAGACAGTATAACATTGGTGACTGTACAATAGTTGTAAATTGACTTTTGGTATGCATATATAGCTTTGTGTTGTGATAATACTTAAATTAAAGTAAATTAGTTGAAAAATATCACCTGGACACGGGAATCGGACTTGTGACCTTCAGCGTGGCGCACCGCTGAGCTATCCAGGAACTGTCCCATGCTCAGGATCATTCTCCACTTGCCGAGTGGCTCCACTTGCTTAAGGCCGAGTTTATAATGGGCATGTAGATTTGTCAGTTACTTGAGCTAACATTGAACCACAGCCAACGGAAACTCGAGGTCAATGTTAATGCTGTAGTTTGGTTTGTGTTATAGTCCCGGGTTTACCGAATATCCAGAAAGTGGTGTGCGGCCAACACCACACGATAGCACAAAGTGTGGATGGCAGGGTCTTTGTGTGGGGAGATAACAAGCACGGTCAACTAGGGCTCGACCCTTTGACACATCCTTATGTGTATACCCCTCTCGAGCTCCAAGAGCTCATTGCAGCACCAGACAATGAGGTTTTTACTGGGTGGACACATACTGCAATACTTACAGGTATAGTAAAATTTCCAGAGGAAGAACCTCAAATGACTCATACGTCAAGTCATGTGATTTGAAATAACAATAATAATATCAATAATTATATCAATAATTATATATTAAATTCTATACATTTTAATGATTTTTTAAAATTTTTTAAATACCCTTACCATGAAAATCAGAATGTAGCAACTAAACTGACCCTCAAAGGTTGTTGGTGGAGTTGGTTCTGATTTCAGCTTTCTGGGTAAAACTCAGAACTCAGTCTATTTTATTTAAGGAGAACCTTATCTAACAGCGAACATGTTATTAAATCTACTTTCACGAATTTTTACAATAATGTGATCTTTGCAGTCACTTTTAATAAATAATATCAATACTTATAAAATAATACTAAAATAAATAATAAAATGTTATAAATTTTTATTGCTATAAATTATTTTTGTATTTTCCAGGAGAAACTTCTTATGAACATCTTTCTATAGTTTGTTTTATTAGTCACACTTTTTCAGTGTTGGCACTAGCTATTATCAGCTTAAAACTTTCTAGCGAGAACTGTATATAAAGAAGTAGTTTTTAAGAAGATGCATCAGTACTCCCCTGCAGAGAGGGTGGGAAAACACGACAATGGTAAAAACCTCACTAAGTGTATCATGTAGAATTCAGAACCACTATTTGTGCGAAATTAAAATGATTACTTATGTGTATTAAAAATGATTCTACTTTAAACATATTTTCTTTTGTTCTTTTACTGTTATATTATTAGTTAAAGGTAGTGTTATCACATGGGGAAGGAACACATATGGCCAACTAGGAAGTCAAGAATCGCAAGGATCTGAACTATGGAAGCCACAATTTGTTCAAGGCCTTAAAAACGTGAAGCAAATGTGTGTTGGTTCAGAACATAGCATTGTAATTTTAGGTAAGTGCAGAAATTCTGTTGATTTGATTGAAAGGCTGTTTGTCGGTTGAAAATGTCATGACGTCCTCACTAATATCAACGTTCAACACCCCGCTCTAATGATGGATGGTCTTTATATGTATCCTGAAAATGATTTAGTAATTTGTGCACGTTTTTATGTTACTATGTAGATCTGCACTTTTTATTATAAGTTTGTAAGCCTCTCCTAACTTTCGTTCATGAGATATAGTAATTTTAACATTAAAATGTTAAGCTCAAGGCTGCACTAACAATGAAACAGATTCTAAAATAATATGAACCCAACACCAATATTTGTCTTCAAATTTACTGTTTCCTATAAACACAGGGCTTTGCAAACTTTGCCTTGGTGATCATAAGGGAGAGTTTGATGAGAGTTGCATAGGATGTATGGGAAAAGACAAGTGATAAGAGGAAGGGGAAGGAGATACCATGGTGAAACAGAGTGAAAGAAGCAGTGGAGTAGAAGAACAACGCATTAAGAAGGCGTTTTAAGCATAGGAATGAGTAAACCGAGGAAGAGTATAGGGAGAAGAAGAGCAAAGCGGGTGGTACAGAAAGCCAAGAAGGATTGGATGAAAAATGTACAAAGATTCGGAAGGAAGTAAGGTGTTATATTGTCAGGTAAGAAACAGAAGGAGAGAGAAAATACAAGAAGTTAGAATGATGGATGAAGAAGGAAGAATGATGAAGACAGGAGAAGAAAATGGAGAGGATATTTTGTGAAGATCTTCAACCTGGAGGAGAAAAGGGATGAGAGTGAAGCAGAGGAGCATGACAAATCATTAGAAGAGGAAGGAGTGGGTCCCACATGGAAAGATGTAGAGGATGCACTAAAAAGGATGAAACTAGAAAAAGCATCAGGTGTGGGCAAACTAACTCTGGAAATGATTAGAGCTGCAGGAAAAGCAGGAATTCAATGGTTATACAGGTTACTGAGAGTGACATGGGAGGAAAACTGGAAGGGATTTATAGTACCCATTTTTAAGAATGTAGACAGGGAGGGGGGTACGAATTATAGGGTAATAACGCTGATGTACCACTGTACAAAAATATATGAGAAAATACTGGGAAGAGAATAAGAAAGAAAATGAATGGAAGGCGGAGAGAGGAACAGCATGTATTTAAAGAACTGAGGTCTAAAATAGACTTGGTCTTCACTATACAACAGCTGATGGAAAGAAGGTATGAATTTGGGAAGGAGTTGGTAATTGTATTTATGTATGTGGAAAACCATATTATAGTGTGGATAGAAATGAAGTCTGGAAAGTGATGGAGGAAGCTGGAGGGGAAAGAGCAGTTGTAATGAGGGTGAAGAGTATGTATGTGGATAGCATGAGTTGTATTAAGATAGAGAAAGGGTGACTAGAGTGGTTAAAAAAAATGAGTGAAGCAAGGGAGGGGGTCCCTTCTTACCACTACTATTTGTAATGATAATGGGCATGTATATAAAGTGGCAGGAAAACTCGTCGAAGAAAGACTGAAAGTCATGACGTTTGTAAGGAAGTGTTGTACAGGGGGTACATTGTACCCATTGTCACACATGCAGCAGAAACATGAACAGTGAATGTAAGGGAGACTAGAAAAGTGGAGGCCATGGGAATGAAGTTTGTGAGGAGCATGTAAGCTGTCACGAGGAGGAACAAGATTAGGAATGAAGTTAACCAGAATAGAGGTGTGGGGGCTACAGGGAGTTCATGAGATAGTAGAGAAAGCAAGAATGAGATGGTATGGTCATTTAGGAGAGAACACAAAAGGGAATGATGGAGATGAAGTATATAGGGAAAAAACTGCAAGAGAGACCAAGAAAGAGAGGGGAGAAGCAGATAACAGAAAGTACTAAATACATTAGAATATTTAAATTTGGTTTTATTGTTACAATTTTTATTGAAAGCTATTAATTATTATCTCATTGAAACTATTCATATTTTCTTTTTAGCTGATTGAAAAAAAAAGTGTTTATAAAACTCTACACTAAATATAAGGTCTCAGTAGCAAGTAAAATTAGGTAAATAATGATAGTATGAGTCTTATAAGGAAATACCTAATGTTCACTGTATAAATGTGTTTGTCTTCCAGAAAATGGTGATGTAATGAGCTGGGGCTGGAATGAACATGGTAATTGTGGAACAGGTTCTCTTGAAAACATAACTACTCCAGCCGTTCTTGACTCTCTTAGGAAAACTATTCTTATTGGAGCAGGGGCTGGACACAGCTTTGCAGTTATTGAATCTGACTATTAAATAACTTAATGGTCATATATTTATATGTTTGAACATTTTCATTTATATTTGTTTGAATGTTATTATTGTACAAAGTCATACCAACATTACATCAACATTTAGTTTCGAAAGATGTTCGTCTTGTCTGATACCTATTGTAAATAAAATATTACTGTGCACTGTCCATTTTACTAAATCTATTTTTATAAAATAACTTCTTGATAATTATTTTCATTATGAAATAAGTCAAATAACTATGTGAGCTTTTCAAGTTGTGTCCTCCATTAAAAGAAATAATAAAAAGTACAGATACATATATTTACTAGCTAATAGACATGGAAAGTAAATATGTGAAAATTCGAGTTTTTCAATTTCAAATCAAATTCTAATTTTTTTAAAAAGTTGAATCAAATATGATTTGGAAACATTTTTGAATCAAATTCTAATAAAATGTTTATAGTGATAAGTTTTAAAATAGAATCTGAATCCAATATTTTATAGTGTAAATATTTTAAATCAAATCCTAATTGAATACTAGGCCAAACTATATTTAATTTTGAATAGTGCCCACCATAACAACTTTGAAAAGTTTACTTCTCAATTAGATTTTCAAATTACATTACATTAAATTGTAACTATTTGGATTTGAAAATTTCAATCTAATCTGAATGTTTCAAATATTAATATTAAATTTTTTGCATAGAATATGAATCTTAATTTGATTTATATTCGGATTCGATATTTCTAAGTGCCAAACAAGTTTACTGGAAAATAAAGTAATTGTATTATATACTAACCTAGGTTTTAGAAACCAGTATAAAATAGAGGAATCTTCTTCTCCCCCTTCTCCTTTTTTTGTCACATAGAGATGGACACACAATAATTGAATAGTGCATCCATTTGTATGTTATATTTAAAAGTCATTCTTAATTCTAGTTTTTCTTCCTTTCTTGTAGTAAGCTTTCATTTTTCCATCCATTACTGTTTCCAGCCTATGGTCTGGGTCAGTTTTTTTTTATTCAAGCCATTTATTTTCCACTACCAGCTTGCTAGGGTCTGTCTTAGCTTCATATGCCATATAATCTATCTTAAGATGAGGTCGACACAACATCCAGTCCCTGGCCGTCAATTTATCCTGTGAAAGGGTAAACCCATATTTTCATCAATGATAAATTTTCAGCCATGTCAAGAATCAAAACCGGGACCCTTAGCTCAGTAGGCAGACACACTACCAACTGAGCTTTCATCTCTTATTATTAATTCAATTATATTTTAAAATAATCCTCACATTCCATTTATCAAAATAATGTTTGTTTCTATTGAACCTTTGTAAAAATAAAAACCTTTTCTTCACTTTATTGCCTTTTTATTTTGTTTGAAATTTTGGTCTAAAATTTTTTACATTTCATTTTTTCTAAATTGATGAGTCAGCTATTAGAAGAATTTCTAGAAGTATTTTTTTGATTAATACCTACAGGAAGTATTTCAATCTTATCTACAAATATAGCAATAAAAATCAATCATAAAACTTTATTAAGTAGCAATAGAAAGATGGAAATATAAAATAGTGCTGTATCTAATTTGTCAACAGAATAATTCACATATTTATTAAATGGTAACTTGTTATATCGTATTATAGTCACTAGTATGGTACATATTTAAAATTAATGTTAGTAACTCTAAGAATCAAATAGCTAAAGCTATTATTTATGCTTTTAGTGAGGATTACTTCATCTAGATATCATATTCTGAAAATTGAAAAATGATACCTGGACACGGGAATCGAACCCAGGACCTTTGGCTTAGTACACCAATGCTCTACCCACTGAGCTATCCAGGATTCGTCCCGTGCCCAGAGTCATTCTTCACTCATATTTTAAGGCAGAGCCTATGATAGACGTGCGGAAATCGTCATCTACAAGTGTGTGATTATATTAATATCACGAGCTATCAGATAACGCAGCCATCTTCGACTCGATAGTTGGCTTATTGTACAAATGGCAGCAATAAGCCAACTACCGAGTCGAAGATGGCTGCGTTATCAGATAGCTCATGATATTAATATAATCATATACTTGTAGCTGACGATTTCTGCACGTCCATCATAGGCTCTGCCTTAAAATATGAGTGAAGAATGACCCTGGGCATGGGACGAATCCTGGATAGCTTATATTTTAAGGCAGAGCCTACAATAAGCCAACTACTGCCATTTGTACAATAAGCCAACTACTGCCATTTGTACAATAAGCCAACTACCGAGTCGATGGCTGCATTATCTGATAGCTCATGATATTAATATAATCACACACTTGTAGACGACGATTTCCGCACGACCATCATAGGCTCTGCCTTAAAATATGAATGAAGAATTACCCTGGGCATGGGACGAATCCTGGATAGCTCAGTGGGTAGAGCATTGGCATACTAAGCCAAACGTCCCGGGTTCAATTCGCGTGTGCAGGTGTGTTTTTTCAATTTTCAGTTAGTAACTCTGTTAACATTTAGGAAAAGGTGGGGAACAGTGAGACATTATTTTAAAAATCTTTATTTAAATATTAATAATTTTTTTTAGTTGGAACATGTATTTATGAATGTTGTCTACAAAATTAAAAAAAAAAGTGATTTCTTCTTTAGAACACATGGAAAATAAAAAACAAAACTACTCATTTTGTCTTGGTTTTCGCCATAGGTGGAGCAATGAGACATCAAAATATGGAAGGAAAAAAAAAATCACAATTCTTAAATAATGAATCAATAATACAAACACTATTATTAACAACAAAATACTATACCAAACAGCTTGTAAATGTAATAACAATTAGAACATAAACAAGTTATTTGAACATTAGTAGCATTGTGGATATTTGGTCTATGTAAAACTGAATGTGACCAGACTTATCTAAATTAAAAAACCTATTAGTATTTAGATAAGTGCCATCAGCAAATATCAATAAATGAGGTCACTATCAAAATAATAATAATACTATTACATTTCAGAAGTACCGCCATTGTTGGGAAGCAAGAAACAATTTTGATGACATTATTAGCCACCAATGCTAAATCAGGAGCATTAGGAATAACAATTTTGTTTTTAATTTTAGAACTCCTTCTCAGGAAATTGACTTAAAAATCTCCACTTTTATCTCTTTCAGTTATAATCCTGCCAATGTAGGAAACACTTTTTTTTCCTTAAATCATATTCAGGACATACCTTATCCTCCTGCATCTAACAGTCTGTTCAGTTCTTCAAACAAAAATGTCAAAGACCACCCGCACTGGTACCTCCCACAAGTACCACGGACACCTGACTTAAAAAAAATAATCATTTTATCGAAAGGTGCCCTTACCTCGAGGTACCCTGACTTCAAGTTTGAAATTGAAGTCGTTTTCAGAAGTCACTATAATGAATTTTGTCAACATCTTCAGAACTATGTTTCTAAGTTGAAGAGTCTCTTCTTCTTTAGTTTCTACAACACTGGAGGACACAGAGATACCATCTAACACTTCCACATTGAAAATTAACTCTGTGTTCCCCACATACCCATTTTAAACTATTGTATTAATAATTCCCAACAATGCATCAATATTGACAATATTATATTCATATCCATGCAATCCTAGCTAAATATGATTTTAAACACCTACCTACTATGTCGATTTCTTTTATTAATGAATAAAGAAACCATAAAGAACACCACAAAAATTGACTTTGCGTAGGTACTTTAAGTAGAAAAAGTTTCCTAATCGACCAACAAATATAAATAATAATAATAATAATAATATCAACTAATGCTATCAGCTTAGTGCAAAACTGTAATAAGTACTAAAGTGCAAAACTGTACCAAGTACTTCTGTTTATCTCTCTTGCTATTGAGCAGTAGGTTCTGATATCTAAAATTAGATCTAATGTAATAATCTATACAAGTTAACCAATTACAAATGTACTTGGTACAGTTTTGCACTTTAGTACTTATTACAGTTTTGCACTAAGCTTATAGCATTAGTTGATCTGACATCCACCTAGCGCTCAAATTCCTGTTCTAGTCATACCATACTATACATTATTATCTATGGTCTCACTGTTCTCCACCTTAACCTACCTAAAAAACAATCAACATCTGTACACCACATGAAATTAAAGACAATAAGTTAGTATAAGAGAAAACAGATATAAATAGTACAGCTGATCTATATTGATAGATCACTTCTATAAACGGGACTTACACCGCCCATTCATCAGTAATGGTTCTGGTTTCTTTTTTTTTCTTTTTTTACCTTTAAGAATAATTTATGTTTTTCCTTGGTGTTCTATGGCTTACTCTTGAGCTTTTCCCCCAGGGTAAGACTGTTTCCTAAAGAGAGCCAATGTTCTCTTCATCTTGCTACATGGCATAAATCCGTGCCCAATGAAATAAAAGACTAATTGTTTTGAAACTTGTAGGTAAATTGTTTATTTGATTCACATTAATATAAATAGTATATATTTTTCATAAAAATATATCTATCTGTTTCCTCTCTATTTTCAAAGCTATATAAAAAAGATTGACAAATTATAGGAGCGCTTAAGTCAATCAAGAAAAAAAAGAAATTAATTTTTTCAAGGGTTAACATGTTTCCATGGTAACAGCTTGTGGATACTTAATGCTAAATCGATTTGTTGTCTTTAGATTGAAATGCTTTAAATAGTGTTCTTGTGGTATGCAAAATAATTGTCACGTAGCGTATTAAAACGTGTTAAATATCACAATTTTTAATACAATAATTAATCTAATTCCTAGCCTATTTTCTGTATTGTTGTCCTACATTAACATAATATAATAAATTTATCTTGAAATAGGACAGAATGGAAACAAGATAAATGTTTCAACAAATATATGCTTAGGCTTAGTATAATTTATTTATTTTAAAATTTACTTAGATTTATTGTGCAATGATGAAAGCAAGTCGACCACAAAATTTGGCTTGGTAAGTAGACATAAACTTAGGCACTAAAACTAGGCTATTATTAGCATTTGACATAAGTACTTCTTCGGCGTTTGCTTGGTTTAAGATGTCACTTTAATAATAGACTGGATTGCTGGTGATGGGAGGGATCGGGGTTTGAACCCTTGTTGGATGTACTGAAGGTGTTTTAACCTTATGGTTTTGCCACACTCCTTCCAAACCAATGCCGGTATATTTACTCCAAATTTGGTTGCTTCGTATAATGGTTTTTAAAAATCATTGGCTATAATTTCTTGTTTTAAATGCTGAAAAGTTTGGTCACATTGATAGTAGTTTAGATATTGACCCAGGTTGCGAGTGAGTGTTCATGCCCAGAACTGCCTGCATTAAGGTTAGATTTTATTTCAAAGTGGTTCTAATCTTCCTTTCATACAAGAGTCCTTTCACAACTCCTTAGATAAGATAAGTAAAAAAAAACCTCTAACATATTTTTCCTTGTGTTGAGTTATTAAAATGATTATAGTGAACAGCAAGCCAAACTTATTCAGGAGCGAATCAACTCGGTGGAGAAACATTTTGCTGAGCTGTGCACAATACTTGCAGCATACACACGGAAAACTGCCAGGTGTGTACACCATTTACTTAGGTCCAAGGGTCTTAATAAAATTAGCTAGTAATAAGACATAACTCTTAAAACAGTTTATAATTGCATGATTTGGTCTATAAAACGGATAACTTAGGGCCTACCTGATTATTATTATCAGATTATGACCTATTTTAAATGGAATACGAAGTTTTAAACAAATATATTACTATGTTTAGTGGAAAGTTCACAGTTCAACAAATTTGATACATTAAGCTTAGGCCTAGCTTATATAAGCCTAATACGGTAGGCCCTATTATGATTTAGAGCATGAGCATATACATATAATATAGTAGGCCCCAAATCAGATGTAATGACTGTCACTAAAATAAATAGGTCTATGGTATGCAGGGCCGTAGAGTCAGTACACCAAGACTTTGACTCCGACTCTATTTTTCTACTGTTTGACTCCAATTCTGACTCCCACATAAATGGCTAGAATATATAATTTTTTAATTTTAACTATTAGTGGAAAGAAAAATATGTTTTCTGAAAATGTTGTTAGTTTTATATCACCTGCAAAAATTTCAATCATTTATCTTCACTTTTTTATGTCAAGATTAGTTATAAAAAAACTCGTGTTTTTTTAACACACTAATGGTGTATAGGCACACAAAATAATTTTTCCCAGGTACAAAAAAAAACTTCTACAGGTTGAAACCCAATTTTTGTGGTTTGTATTTAACTTTAGGATGATCTGGTTTTTATAATGTTCTTTTTTTACCTTGTATTAGTCTCCTAATTAACTAGTTCACAATTACCCACTACTTTTAAATTTAGTGGGTAATGTGAACGCGGCCAAAGTTAAGCCTAGGCCTACCTAGTGCTGTGAGTCAACATATTATGTAGCCTAAGATTTTGCTTAGTTTGTTTTTTGTACCACTAGAAAAGGGTTTTGTACCAGTCAACAATTTTTTTGTAAATGTACCCTCTGTTTCAAATTTTTTCTCACTTTTTTTTTGAACATTTTTGCATGACATAGAATATGGGCAATTGTGAATGCTTATTTTTAACCTTAGCGTTTTGAAACTGGGCAAAAGTGAACAGCATAACACGCTCTTCATTCACAAATGCTTACATCCTACATACGGTCTGTCTTTTTAGTATTTTTCATAGTGGCATTCACAATTACCCCCATTTCCTGGATAATTGTGAACACAGTTCTTGTAATTGTGAACACGCTATTGTTGCTCAGTTATTATTAGCTGCAAAATTATAAAAAAATATATAAATTATATCTTGAGATTTGTTGAATGTTATACCATGGGTTCATTTCATGGTCAAACTACAAGTGTTTCATAAAATTGAAAGCTTAGGTAAACTCGTCAAAAGCGTTCACAACTACCCACATTAACCCTAAATAAATTTGTCAATCCAAACTACAAACATTGGTCCTAAAAATTAAAAAAAGTATAAAATATGTTTATAATATTATAAGTTTTATTTTGAAACCAGAGTCGGTATATTTTTACTCCACCCAAAATTGCTTCCTACTCCAACTCCATGGCCCTGATAATATTAAGGAGAATAAGTTAGACGAGTACATAAATGCTGTAATAATAGTTGCGAGTTTGGAAACCAACTTAACTTACGCTACCTTCATAATTTTCAAGACATGATATACTCCAAACTATAATGTTTCAGATTACGAGATAAAAGTGATGAAGTGTCAAAGGTTGTCCATAACTATGCAGAATCTGAAACTGTCAATAAGTCATTAAAAAATGGCCTATCAAAGTTTTCTGCAACTTTATCAGCTGTAAGTGACTACAGGTAGGCTTAAAGACTTTTTGTGATTATATTTTGTTAACAGACATTGATCTTTTGGGGCATCTATACTAAATAAATAAATTTTTTGTGTGCTTATCTATAGCCCGCTTGGTTTGGTAGTTTGATTATTTTTTTTAGCATCATGTCTTACTACTTGTTAGGGTTATATGCTAACAGCTATTTCTGTGACAGTAGAGAATAAATAATACATCCCCACCCTGTCTCACCTATATACCATATCTTTCAGAGATGCAGAGGTGCAGCGTTTAGAAACTAAGGTTGTCTCAGAGCTGTCTCAGTATGAAGGGATATGTAAACATGCCAAGGAAGAGGTAAAGAGCACATTCGCAGCTCGAGACCGAGAGTTGGCTCGTCGCAGGCAACTCGACCGTGTCAGGGAGCGAAGCCCTCGCAACCGGCAACAAATTGTATCCTTTCTGCCTTACCAAAAGACTAATTTTAAACCAGCTGTAGTACATATGCTAATTTATTTATTTATTTGACAGAGTTTTTATTTCATGATCATTTTCATTGAGACTTTAGTTTGTAACATACACATTCATGTCTTGATGTAATTTACTTAAAAATATTTTTATAAATTCTTGGGTTTTTAACCCATTGGGTTTTCCAATGACCTAAAAAATTTAGAGATTGAAACCTTAGTGAATACTTTACAGTCTCTTTTATTATGTGTCTAAGACCTGTACCATAAATTCTCATGAAACTCTGTGGCGTCAGCCCACAATCGAGATATACCGACCGAACAGCCGCTGCTTGCTGACAAAAGTAGTCCCAACATCCGTGGATAGAGGGTATTTGTATCAAAGAACTTGACCACTCAACCCCTGAGGTGGTCACCATAATAATTACTCATGCAATTTTTTTAAAATATTGTTTTGCATTCAACATGGATAGTATTTTACTTTATTATTACTATAATTTCTTAGATATTGATAGTATCTATAAACATTGACTGGTGATGATAACATGACTAGACATATGAATGTACGAAAGTAATTTTAGTAACCTTTGTAACTGCCATGAAAGTAAACCAATGTTGAGAGCTTTTCCTTAATGCGGAAAAGTCATTGGCCGAATCAGAACTCTTAAAGGCGAGTGCAGATGTTTCCCGCACTGTGAAGGCGCTTGAGGAACAGATTGACATCTTCGAGAAGAAAAAACTCCACGACTTGAAATCTGTGTTGCTCGACTTTGTCACTGTCGAGCTGAGTTTCCACGCCAAGGCCATTGAACTGTATACCAGGGCTTATCAGGAAATAGAAGCAATTGATGAGGATGGAGACATGGAGGTACAGTTTGTATTTTATTAAAATTGAATAGCTTGTTTCCATTTGCAGTGTGGACAGGGCTGTCAGAAGTACTAGACAACTGCTGAAGGTATCAAGCTTTTGGGGGCCAACTATCTGGTAGTGTTAACATGCTTTTCATTCATTTGATTTATTTTTAAAATGTTTCACTAATTAATAGTTACAGTGTCTGTACACCTAACTCTAAATTGATTTATATCTTGTATAATAGGATAAAATTATGTATCCTTACTTTTAACAAGGTTATTTATTTATTGTTGATATAAATATTTTAGTCTATTTATTTGAGGTTTTTAACATATCCATTCAGAATTTATTCTCTTAGCACATGAAAACTTCTATAAGTGAGAGCGAAAGGGTTTATCAATTTTGTCGGGAAAGGTATTTTCACCCACCTTCCAGGGTTATTTACATACCACAATTGACATGGGACCAACAGCTTTCCTTCTTCATATGAAGCTGTGCTACAAATTTTAATCGCTCAGGAAAAATCTGTCGACCCTGGCTGGGCTTGAACCCATGAACATCGGGTCCTGAGACGAGCACTTTACCCCAAAATCACCGAGGTCGACGCTATTTGATCCTCAACTGGACACATAGATATATATTTTTTTCTCTCCAAAATATGGTTTCCCTTTACTATTTTAGGCAAATGATGTTGCCTCTTTTTAAAATTCACCTTCCAGATTTTGTTCTTTTGGACTAAAACGTTTTAAGTCACAGATAACCATCACACTTTAGCACTCAAAGCCCAGCCTACTGTCGATTAAACGGGAAATTATATACACACAATAACACTTGAATCAGAAATCACATCCATATCCGGTTTTCTGCACTCTTTAGTGAAAATTAGGAACAGATAATTTTTTTCGTTTTAAAATAATTGTTTTTAAAATTCTTTTGAAGTTTTAAAATATACAAAAAACCGCGCCATGATGGATTGTGACGTCTGGTTCGAGTTTTATTACCTGCCTTGGTCATAAGTTATCAGCATTTAAAAAACTATATTATCTTAAATAAATTTACTATATTATATTTTAGTCATTATAATTGGTTCATGAGGAAACATGCTTGAATCCCCAAATTTATATAGGTAACTATGTTTTCTCTATGCAAAAGTATAAGTAGGGTTTATGTTGAATAAGCTATTTTAACATAAGATATTATTATAATTTTTATTTTTTATTAATTCTAGAGGGATAACCAGCACACCTACCTTGGTGATACTAGAGTATAAATTGTTTAGATAGAACACTAAAAAACACACAAACACATTTTTAAGAACAAGCTTTCACTCTAACAGACAGCTTAATTTAGTTTAAGAGATTAGAATGATGCTTTCTTGAGCTGATGAAGTTGTCTGTGACAGTAAAAGCTTGTCCTTAAAAATGTGTTGTGGGTTTTTTAGTGTTCTATCTAAACAATTTATACTCCAGTATCACCAAGGTAAGTGTGAGGGCTATCCCTCATAATTTAAACCATGATTTAGCCATGTGCTCTATTCCAAATAACATTATTAATTCTAAGAGTATTTCTATTTTGAATTTAGTTGAATTTTTGTGAAAACTCTCAATTCACAAAAGTTAATGTTTTTGTGCAAGAATAGTATTTACCTTATAGCTTACATTCAATATTTGTATGTGACCGTGTTACAGGACTTTCAACAAATAAGAGGAAGTTTGGATGGGGTAAAGAAAGTTTAATATTTCCAATGTTTTTATGTTGACTAGATATAAGATAAATTGTTTGTGGTTATTTTCAACTGACGAAGCACTTACACTATAATACCGACAATTTAACTTACTGTATTTTTTCGATTCTTGGATGCACAGTTTTTCCCCCTTTGAACGTCTCTAAAAATGGGGTGCGTATTAGAATCGATGGCGTCCTAGAATCACAATTCTTTTTCAACTGATGCTCTCGATGACTCAGAAGATGATAATGTTGTGGGATAGTAGAGATAAAGATGGCTCAGAAGAATCAGACTGAGACTGATTCAGAAGGGAGTGAGAATAACACAACTACTGATAAAAAAGATATTTATCATGTTAGTAAATTTAATTCTATACTAAAAATATTTCTTATAAATAGAGTATTTAAACCTTTTATTTTTTTATTAGAATCAAAGCTTTAATCTTTTGGTGGTACTGAAAAGTTAAGGTGCGGCTTACAATTGATGGCGTCATAGAATCGAAAAAATATGGTAATAGGAATAGAAGATTGCATATTAAACTATGTTTGGATTGATTTTTATTGTCAAAATATACTTACCTTTGAAGAAAAAAAAGTTTTCCCCCCTTAGTGAGATATATTATGTATTCACATCCAAAGTCAATTTCCTATGTTGGTCCTGTTTCTATGTTATTTGTTCATTTTACATGTTCTTATCTATGTGTCCTATCATCTTTAAGGAAGTTGCATTTCACCCTCCCTCCTGATTAGTTCCGATATAATGAAACCTATGTCGGGGGATTGGACAGTAACAATAGATTTTCCTCAAGGGGCAGTCTTGTCCAGTGGCGCCAATGTAAAGTGTGAACTGTGTTCTTCTTTTCATTGTAAAAGTCATATTGTGTGTTGTTTTATTTGATGTATTTCTATCCCTCCTAATATTTTCATACATATACTATCCCATAATTCATATTATTAAGGCATTAAAATACTTTCAACATTTTTATTATTATATTTTTACACTTATTTTATCTCTTGAGATTTTTAGTTAATTTTCCTTATTAATTTAATATTTAGTTTATTGCATAATTTTCTTCTCTTAAAATTGACTTTGTTTAGTTGGCAAACTTGAATGAAATAGATCATTTGGGCGATGAGTATTACTGCTTGGTCAGTTGATTATAACCACTTTGGGAAGTGTTTGTTTTGCAATGTGTTTTGGCACATTTTTCATGTCATTTTCTATTTTTGTTTGACAGTAAAAAGTGGGGACTTAACATCATAGGTAATACTAATTTTGATAACATAGGATTTTGATTGCTTTCTGCTTAACTGGCACTTATACTTTTTTTAAACATCTGAAATGATGAAAAAGTGAAACCTATGTTGTTTTTTATCTAGAGTAATGATTTGAACTCAAGCTCTAATATAGAAAACAGCCAGCCACAATGTACTTCACTTCTTAAATCTTAAATTCAGTTTCAAACTCAACTATATATGAATGCTGCTAACAATACAATACAATCTCGTTATACCGAACCCTGATAGTCTGAAATTCCGGATAATCCGAACACACTTTTCGGAAAAAGGGAAAAAAGGGAAAAAAATTAAGTCCTAAAAATAATTATAGTAGGCCTACATATTATGTGTTATATAGACATCAGTTAAATAAATGAAAATTTGATTAAACTCATTCAAATGCAATTTAAAATTCATGAAAATACTATATCCCTATTTTTTCCCGCTTAATCCTAATTTTTGATAAACTGAACAAGTTTCGGTTCCAATTAGTTCGGATTAACAAGGTTCTAGTGTGGATGCAATTCCTTTTTTCTGATATTGATACTTTATATAGTGCTTTAGTGCTTTATATTTTTTTTATTGTTTAATATAGCTATAAAACCCAGGGAATTAAATAAAGTTTCAACGTTTTAAAAGTAAATACCTAAACGGCTTTTGCTGGTAGCCCTAATATAGATATAATTCATTTTTCTGTTTTAAAAACATACTCTAAAAGCCTGTATAATTAGTTTGGTGTCTTATGTTTATTTTATTTAGCAGAATTTCTTAACGTGCATTTTTTGAACCTGTTGGCTTAAAGAGTATATTTCTATGCATTGTGTAAATGGACAGTTTATTAAGGCTCTGGAGCATATGATAGATTTTCACAAATTTAAATCTATCTATAGTCATAAAAACTCTCACTAGATTGGTTTTTAAATTAATATAAAGGTACATCCGTTCTCTTGAAGCTTGGCATACTTGATGAGTGGTGCTATGTATAATCATGTACCTCATTGCCTGACCTTCTCAACTCGCAAATTATTATGTGTTATTAAAAGTTTGACATAATTTATTAATTAACTAATCAATACATTGGTCCATTCAGTCAAGCTATCCTTGTGAAATTATTTACCTCCCAGTAAGAAAACGTAGTTTACTTTATCCATGTTGCTAACAGTTCCACTAAGTTATAATAACATCATATTTAATTAGATTTTATGCATGCAATATCATTTCACAAATGCTATTTATAGTTGTGTTGTTGTATTACGTTTTCTCTCTAATTATTTCATTCATTCTCTCTCCTTCTCTCTCTCTGTACAGGAGTTTCGTAATGCCTTACGAGTGCCTGAATCTGTTTCTCGTCTGGACACTGTGAAGAGAACCTCGTTCCGAAACTCCAGCTTTTCTTTGGCCTCCATCTTCGCGACTCCCCAGACTTTCAGGCGTTCGTCTGATGGAATTCCTCACTCCCCTGTTAAAGTTTCCAAGAGTGTGTCTGTGGTGGGTTCACTTATGTGGAGTTACTTAATAATTATTTATTTTTCCACTGTGTCTTAGTACCCATTTGGGTTATACACTCGCATAAATTACGTTGCTGAAGTAGGAATGAGGAAAGTAGAGTTTTATAGGAAATGTACCTGCATTTATGTGGTGGGAGAGTTGGAAACTGTTAAGGAAAAATCACCCTCAGTGCAGCCGACAAGTATTTGAACCCTTATCTCTCCATCACCGGCAATCCAGTAAACACTATAATGTTAGCAATCACCAATGCAGTTTAATCAAATAAATTATGTGTATGAAATGGGCTATCTTTTTATCATTTAAATACTATGTTTGTTCCATTTTGTTATGAAATCATTTGGTCCTACTGCATATAAATCTAAACTTTAACTAACTGGAAGCATTGCACAGTTCAAGTATCTGGTAAGTCTTTTATCAAAGGATGCGTCTACTGCACCAAGAAAATTAGGTTGAAAATTGCCGTGGTCAATAAAACTTTCAACAAGAAAAGGTCATTGCTGACCAGCATGTTGGGTTTGGAACTGAGGAAGAAACTGACGAAATGATACATTTGGAGCATCACCATGTATGGAGCAGAAATTTGAACTATCAGGAAAATGGAAAAGAAACACATGGAGAGCTTTGAAATGTGATACTAGAGAAGACTTGAGAAGGTCAGGTGTACAGACAGGGTGATAAATGAAGAAGTCATAAGAAGAGTGGGTGAGATGTGTTGGATGTAATTCTTTGGTGCAAAGCAAACTGGATCGGGCACATCTTTAGGAAGAACTGCCTTCTACACGACGTCATAGAAGGAAAGGTTGAGGGAAAGAGGAGCTTAGGAATAAGGAGAATTCAAATATTGGATGACATGAAGGAAAGAAGAAAATTTTGTGAGCTGAAGGAGGAGCCAAAGGACAGGGTGCATTGGGGGTCTAAGTTCATTGACAAAAGGAATGGACCTGTCAGAAGACAAAACACCTAATAATTATGACGACGACAATGACTACTACTACTACTACTACTACTACTATTACTACTACTACTACTACTACTGCTACTGCTACTGCTACTGCTACTGCTACTGCTACTGCTACTGCTACTGCTACTGCTACTGCTACTGCTACTGCTACTTCTACTTCTACTGCTACTGCTACTGCTACTGCTACTGCT
>CABFWB010005999.1:26408-37957 GCA_902151455.1 Timema bartmani
ACCACTACCACCACCACCACCACTAAGATTTCCAAATCAACTATTTAGACAGTTTCATAGTCAGACTTAGTATGTGTCAAGTGCAGCACTATACTAAATACAAGACGACAGCTACCTAAACCAGAACTGACCCATTCCATTTAGATCTAGGTAGGTGTCATCCTATATTTAGTATAGCGCCACACTTGAGACGTTCTCAATCTGACTATGACACACATTATGTGTGTAATCATTATTTAATCATATCTTTCTTTGATTATTTAATTTTTCTTGCAGGAATCTCTAAAAAGAAGTACTGGCTTTGAAGACTCCAGAGAATCTGTACACGTAGAAGATTTTTTAGATGAATCTTCTTCACTGGTTTCAGAGGAAGATGTTAGGCAGCGAATAAAAAATAGTTATAAACATATGCATATTTAACAAAAAAAGTTTGCATCTTGCTTACTCAAAATATTTTTACTCTTTTAACAACTTACAAACTTCTGATTCATGCATGAGATTAAAGAATCTCAAAAAAAGAACATTGGTAAAAAAAAAGAAGTAATTAATCACAATAAATAGAAAAATTGAAAGCCCATAAAATACCGTCAAACACTGAAGATATTCTTCAAAGCCCAGTGGATCTCTTCTTCAGAGCAAGATGGTTGAACAGGGACTGCACTTTGACTTAAAGTTGATCACAACATAATAGTTTGGCATGAGGTTAATAGCTAGCATATTCATTTCGGTAGTTAGATTTTCAAACTTAAAAGCTGCAAGATTCAGAATCCAACTTTTAAAGTTTGTTTGCCATCTAGTTTATTTTACTGTCCATCCATATATCATTAATTATTTAATGAATACACTGTGTTTGGTAAATTAAATTATCTATGAAGTATTTAAATAGTCTCTTTCATTAAGTTCTCTTCTCTACAGTTGAACAAGAATGGGGGTTGAAATGTTTTACCACTTAATTGTTTCTAATATTTTGTTTTATTCTGATAAATCAAGCTTTTATCACAATTTACAATTTAATTACCTCATATTTTTCCATGTGTAGATAATTGCTCAGAATGGCAATGAATTAACTTTAATTGAATATTTTATCTGTTAATATTTTTATTGGCAAAGCTTCGAAATTTTCCAAGCTTTTTTTTCTCCAAAACCAACTAAAGTTTTGCACACCCCTGATGTTCAGTGTTTTTTTAAATAAATGTACAGGTTATGTCCTATCATTAACAACAATTACTGTAAATCATGATTTTAGATATAATTGTTTTTATGGTCAACATTAATAACATTTATTTTACTATTTTATTATTTTATAGGTATAACCAAAATTGATAGCTGCAAAGTACATGACTTGACATATGAATAAGAATATTTGATATCTTTCCCATAATGTTATTCGAATGAAAATTGGAGTATCTTTTGATTTATTTTATCCATCATAGCTGTGAAACAAATATGTGAAAACATTTTAATCTTTGTTTTATGTTAAAACGATGAAATAATCATAATCAATTTACAAAATACTCAGTCCAGCAAGACTAGAAATGAAACGTTCCATGACTTGTTTGTATTACTTTGTGAATATATTTTACTATGTTTCATAAGTTAAATAATAAAATTTCTGATTAAAAATCAATTATTAGTCTTGTCTTATTTTAGTATATCTATATTAACACTAACATTTATTTGTTAATAATTTTTAGAGTGACTTATCGATTTAAAAAAAATTTGGGTTGAACTTTTTTTTTCCGAGCCTAAAGTTTGAATCTTCATTTTTCCTATTTAATTTGAATATAAATCTGTAAAAATTAATCAACACATGAGGAATTATAAAATATAAACTAAATGTTAGTATTTTTGTAATAAAGCATTTAATTTTAATTTTCACATATTCATTTAAGTGTTAAATTACTGGTCTGCAGTCATTACACTCAACTGGAATCAAATTTCAATCTTCCGTTCTTTAACAGTCTAGTCTATTGCAATAGTAATGCCTTAGCCCATGCGACCACCAAAGCAGGTCTACGGCTTAACTGACAATAAAAAGTAGAGCTCTAAAACAAGTTCCAATCAAGATATTTTAGTTAGGGATTGGTCGATACTTTTCGCAATTCCTCGATACCATTGATACTTGGGAGTATCGAGTGGGTAGTCAAACATAGTATTGAGTATCAAAAAAATATAAATATCTCGAAGGTCCTTGCAAAAATAAAAGAAATCACAATTAAATCGATTGAAAATATGTTTGCTAGCCCACGGCAATAAAATATAGGGATTGTAATGTCGCCACACTTAATTGATATGTTACAAAATGAAAACCATAAAAAGCTTGGCGATAATCGGACAAAAACTGCAGTGGTGCTGTGGTGTGGAATTGGCATAGTACTATTACTCGGCTGCCTGGTATCATAGGTCTACATGCCAAGCGATGCATCATGTGTCACGTAATAAAGCGGTTCTATGGACTTTGTTCTCCACTTCCACGTGAATAGCGACAGTACAAGCCAATAATAGACTGTTAAAGTGGAGGTGTCAGATCAAAAAGGACGAACTTGCAGTCAATTTAACTGAATTTTGAGTTATTTTTTACGGTCATGGCCACTCAGTGTTTACAATTTTTTTGGCATCGAGGATGGGCAGTAATAATTAATGTCAGTGTGGTTGATCCTATCTAATGGGTTGATATCGACTTTAGTATCGAGTATCAAAAAAACTAGTATCGACCCATCTCTAATTTTAGTATTATTTTTTAAATTTTGAATTTTTAAATCTCATGAATGATCTGAGTAATTCAAGGATCCCATCCCTAATTTATAGAAACTTTTATAAAAGTGGTGAAGATTTCAGCAATAAAATGAGAACACTCGTATGAATTCAATCCAATTGATTTATATTATAAATCTTGGCTAAAATGCCACATATATAGTTGTTTGTGTAAAAAAATAATCTAGTTTGGCCGGCATTGACAAAAGTTTATTAGCTTTATCTTAAAGAGTTGTCAAAAGGGACACCACATGGTGTATGAACACTTGAAAGTAGATTAACTAACTATTTTGAAGCTTTGGAAAAGGTTCCTTTAAAGTTGATACAACTACAGTGAGGCTGCTTTACTAAAGTAACAAGCAACCTACTAAAACTACTTTAATATATTTGCACGTCAAAATATATAATCTGCAGCTGCCATTGTTTGACAGCATCAATGCCACCAACCTTCCACCGAGGTTAATATATTCACCTGTCTTTCATGGGTTGGTACAACTTAAGTAAAAAAAAATCTCATTTTCCTCTGACCTTTAAGGTGGGAGATCAATACATTATCTGGCGTATTTTAAGTGGTTTCTTTCCACAATATATTTTACTCATTCTCTGCAAGAAAACAACTTTGTCTTACTCTATGGCATACCCATAGTAACGCTGCAGCGGAAACTTAGACTTTGGATAAAAGAGAAACAAGGAAAGTGGAGGCCATGGGTATGAAGTTCTTGAGGATCGTGCTGGCTGTCACTAGAAGAGATAGGATTAGGAATGAAGATGTAAGGGCGAGAGTCGGGGTACATGAGATAGTAGAAGAAGCTAGGATGAGATGGTATGGACACATAATGAGAATGGAAGGAGAAAGGATTCCAAGAAGATTAATGGTTATGAAGTATGTATTGGATAGACCACAAGGGAGACCAAGAAAGAGATGGGAGGAACAGATAGCAAGTGTGCAAGTGAGAGGAAGGGAATGAAGAAGGAAAAATGGTGGAAGGACAGAGGGAGATTGAGGTATTTTATTAAACTGTCCCGGCCACAGGGTGGAAACAGTTCATGATTATGATGACTCTATGGCATTAGGAACTCGAAATTTCACTGCCGCACTTGAAGTAAACATAGTAGAATAAGTTACTCCAAGTTTTTCTTGTAGTCAGTGCACCCATATTTTCCCTGCTGTGTTTTAAATGCAACACTCAACACTTACACGCACTGCGAGAAACAAATTAATTTTTGTAGGGGCTCTCTGTCACTTGGGATTGTTTTCTTTCGTAGAAGGTACAGTATAATTTTCATAGAAGGCTATAAAAGCTACTCTAGCTACTTTTATGTATTTATACGTCAAGTAATGTGATATGCAACTGTCACTTTTGATATATATTATCAATACCGTTAAAAGAACATGATTAATAAAGTAAAATATTACCAATGTTGACCGCAAACAAATATATTTGTATTCTTTAAAAGTTTATTTTTACAAAAAATCAAACTGCAATTGAGACCAGTAAAATAGTTTTACCATACTAAAAAAAACCAATGTCATTGAAAGACAAATATTTTAAAACGAAAAAAAACCTTTCAAACTAATCCCAAATTCGCTGTCTCTAATGAAGAAGTCCTAACTTTGATACGTTTTCTGGTTCAAACGTAATCGGGCAGATAATATCCGGTTAATCGGTCGTGAGAAGGGCTCTTAAGCCCACCAAACAAGTTGTTTTATATTGTAATGATGCATTGCGTGGCTACACCAGGTAACGCTTTTCTTTGCTTCAAACAGACAGAAAAAAAATCTTTTCATTTTATTTCTTTCAACCCAGTTTTTAATAAATTTAAAAAAATCAAAATAGAAAAAAATTAAAATTCCTGCTTCTAGGTGCACATGTTTGTACACAGAGGCTACTAATTTTTAAAATTTTAGCCCTCTTCTTACGATAGATATCACACAACGCTCATGACTGACAGACAGACAGACAAACTCTTCGTTTTATTAATATAAATGTAACCCTCTTCGGTGGCCGCGCGCTCTAACGCGCTACTCTCGCAGTAGACCAGACTGCCGAAGAGAAGAACGAGGTTCGAATCTCGGTCGAGTGTACTGAAGATGATTTATCCAAAATAGCTTTCCACTTTCCCTTCACGTAAATGTCCCTAAAACCATTAGCGTAATTAGTACAAGAGCGTATAACCCGAACGGGTAGTAAGACGTTGTGCTAACAAATTAAAAAAGAAATTAATCAATATTTTTGCTTGATTATTTTATTTAAAGTATCTTAAAAGGTTCACCTTACTAAATCACTTGACATAATGTTCACATGCATGACTTTCAAATTATATTATCTACAATCTTCACTATCATGAATTAATAACGCAAACTAAACGAATGAATCATACAAATTTAACAATGGGAGCCTGGATAAATCAAGTGAATTCCACACCACTTCCTTCCATTCAATATCAAGCTACACCTAAAATAAATCAACATAGTAATGAGCCGTGGGACATATTTGATACAACCGATCCCTTTAAAAACCACCAACACATTTCGTTCCCGCACATTCATCTGTTTTAGACAACATAATTCATGTTGAACGGTAATTAATTTGAATATCATTCACCTTAATCTAGGGTATGACAACTTTATGACAATGTGTTTATTAAAACTTTTCTTTGGATTTTTTTTATTTACTGGAAGATTATTTTTATAAACCTCAGAAATGCGATCGTTTCAGCTTCTGTTTGAGTCATGTTTGTGAACGGCAAGTAGTTCCCATTTATTTAAATCAATGGTACATCATTATTCTCCCCCAAGGGCTATAAGACCACGTGATAGACATAGAAGGGTCCCACTAAAAGTCCCAGAAAGCGAAATGTTTATCTCAAGTGTTTTATGGGAGCCTCTCATCCAATAAAACGTATTGTGAACATATGGATAGCAAAAAACCTTAATTTTTTATTATATTTATTTATTTAGCATCACATCTTACTACTTATTCGGGTTATACGCATATGTACTTTTACACTAATGTGTTAGGAATAAGTAAGGTTTAATTTTGAGGGGTTGTAACCGCATTTGCGTGTAAAGTGTAAAACCATTTAAGTAAAACCACCCTCACTACTAAAGCCGACCAGGATTTGAACCTCAATCTTTCCACATCGGTAGTATAATCTATTGTGAGAGTGACGCCTTAGACCCTGTGGCCACCGAAGCGGCTGACTATGATCTTGAATTCCCTAGCGCTGTTAGTTATAAAAAGGGTCATGTGACTGGTGTGATGCAATGTGTGTGGGTGTCAAATATCGAACGGACCAAATCAGGGTTTTGTTACACAACGCCATAACCTATTTGTTGTTTCTTAATATGCGAGTGTAGGGAACGCGAGATAAAGCAAGTGTTTTTGCCGTTTATATATCAAAACTTTTTCGGTCAAAATAAAAAAAATATTCCTTCATTAGAAACATATAGTTTAATTTTCTTCACACGGTGATATCAACAGTTGTTGAATATCTGTCATGAGCATAGCGGCATTAAATAGAAAAACTTTTTAAATGAAGATAAAAAGTTTTCATTAAATTCCGAGACAATCTTGACAGATATTCAACAATCGTTGATATTACCGCGTGAAGAAAATTAAACTATATGTTTCTACAATGTTTTGCTATAACAATTTAAAAAACATTGTCCTTTTCTCACGTTCCCTACATCCCACCTTAACTTAGCTAAGAATGTTACCAAAAAAAGAGGGGGTCGATGTCCTCGTCCTCACTAACCAACATTTTATTCAGGTTTAATAAACAAATAATGTAGGTTTTTATTTTACTTAGCACCGACTACTTTTTTTTTGTTCCTTTTCAATAATCCCCTACAATACGAATTGCGAAACTTGATGTCTAGATGTTATAATACGGCGAGACGAAATCGTAATTTTAATTTCATCATTCAAATCAAAGGTAGCCCACTGAGGACTTAACCACGACCCACCGAAACAAAAACTCTTCCCACACCTCTGGAAGGAGAATGCTATGAAACATTTTGGCGTAGCGTAGTTTATGAAGATTATCGAGTGGGCCTCTCAAGGCGAAGGAGAACCGGCCCGGTGACTTCCCACCGAGCTAAGGGGACATCAATATTCACCCTCCCCTCCCCCTCCACCCCAAATGGAAGAGTGAGTGTGCGGACCTTGGCAGTGAAAACATCGAAAAGTGAACGTACTCTGTCGGACCCAATACCTTTACCTCCTAATACGGGACCACTACAACTCCACTGCTTGGACGGCAGAGTCTGAGGAACGGTTGGCCCATGTACCACGTCCAGCAAGTAGAGTGAAGGGATCAGAATATTTTTTGTGGACAGCCACTAAAAAATCACTGGAGAAGGAAGTTATAATTTAAATGTTAAATCCTACAGTCATCTTGATTTGTATTCGTGTTTTTTGGACAGTATTAATAAATTAGGTTTTTAATATATTATATAAGTATACTAAAATCTAATTTAAACGTTTAATAATAACCCATTTAAATTATATATTTGTGTATGTATATATCATATATAATGTATTATTATACATAATATATCATAATATAAATATATTAATATATATTTATATTAGAGTTGGGTTGAATCCACTATTTTACGAATCCGAATCTCCAAGTTACCTTCGAATCCGAATCTTGGAGAAATTATGAACATAAGAGGAAATATAAATAAACATTATAAAATAAAAATATAAAATAAAAATTGTAACTAAATGTTAACATTCTTTATTGTAATCCTTTTATTTAAACATTCATCATACAGTCAGTTACTAAGTGCTAGATTACTGGTCTGAAAACTTATTTTTGAGGATTTTATGCTCAAATCGGAAATCTTCTTGAATCCTCGAATCTCAAATATCCTTAAGAATTAGAGGGATTCGAATTATTTGAAGATTCTAGATCCCATTCCTTATATATATATATATATATATATATCTATATGGAAAACGCTGACGAAGAGCATAATCACTATTACTTGGAGACTCTAACGCAGGCATAAGTATCAAATTAATGTTGCTAAGGGAACAAAATGATTACGTTGATTATTTAAATATACGAACTAGTATTCACTTGAAAAGAGCATGGAAAAGCACACCAATAGAACACCTTCACCCATAAGTAGAGATAGTTAAGATAAAGCACCTGTATTCTCTATCAGTAAGGCATCCTAAACGTTTAGCCTGACAAGCCTTTTAAAAGCTAAAACAAAGTCATGTTTGCTTACACTTGGTATTCCACTTTTACTTCTTAAATACAAGACTTATATTGGTACAAGACTTACAAACTAACTTAAGACAGCAAGCATAATTAAATAACCAGTCTTTGGACTTAGAAATGCAGTGTCCGGCTATCAACAAGCCAGCAATATTTAAATATTAAATTACTCTAGCTACCTTATGGAATTTAAGACTCCCTTAAACTTACTAGTAGCTCATTCAAATCCTTCAACCACAAATATAATATATATTTACTTAGTTTGGTTCTAACAATTTGACCTTGGTATTTTGGTTTTAAATACCAGTTTTGACACTTGGCTTCTTGTTCACTTTCGAGAGTAATGTTATAGTCTAAAAAGAACTTTCGTGTTGGTAAGTGCCTACTTTAAAAAGCAACGAAATACTCCAAAATTCTAAATATTTTAAAATGAAAACTGACTCTCACCTGAGCCACTTTTAAAGTACCTACTACATTTTGCAGTATGGTCCATCAGCGAATCAGTCACTATTACCACGCTTTGAAATAAAAAATAAAATGAAGGCCATTTTTAAAATAAATAATATAATTTGTCATTATCTATAGGTGATAGAATCTAAACATAAGACTCTAGAATATATTTTTTTAACATGTCGGTGACCTGGCGGTCTAGGGGTAAGGCGTCGGACTTCTGTGCTGGGGGTCCAGGGCTCAATCCTCGGTCCCGGCACAGGTTTATCTGATTGCCAAACACTTCCTTCACCTCTGACAAGACGTGTATTAATCACAACTTGTGAATGTGTGGAATGCTAGGCCTCCACGTTAAACTGTAGGTCCTCCATTTCATCTCACAATCACCCTACCATATCACATTAGTGTAAGTGCGGATAACCCAAACGGGTAGTAAGACGCGGTCCTAATGATGATAATTTAACGTGTCTTATCAGAAGTGAATTACGGGATTTGAACCAACCCGTTTTATTTCTAGAATAGCAACAATATTTCTTGATTGACGGAGATGCTATCGAAACGGGCGTCCCACCTCTATGCAGATTGCTGTTACCGGTATTGTTGTCTGCTCCAAATTAGGACCTGCAGCGGGATAGATTGTATGGGCGTGTCATCCTCCTAGCAATGTCACGGACGTCTAGATAACTACTGGTGACAAAATACGATCGTGTAGTTGTGTTCGATCTGGGGGGTCATGGAACAATGAGCCAAACAGACACTCATAGTAATATACCGATTACGCCTAGACTGCGCATCAGATTCACGGACAAGAGCAATATGCAACATCTCTGAAATCACGGCCATGTACAGCTATTCGTACAGTCCGTCACAGTGAGCATAATTGCGTTGTCTAGTGGGGAAAAGTATGTAGGGGTGTAATATAAGGTGAGTGACGTCACAACCATATATAACGTCCGGCGTCGGGGTGTGAATAGTCTAAGTGTAATAAGTATATATTTTTTTACTCAGTACAGTGTAATTTTGACAATCACATAGGCCTCAGTGAGACACTGACTCACTTTATCCCTTATCGGTGTACACTATTTTTAAGTAGTATAGTCTCAACGATCGTAGATACTTGAAAGATATCTAGAAAAGTGAGATCACAACGAACAAAATAAGATGAAAAATATACCTTTCTCAAAAATTAAAAAATTAAAACCAAAACGGCAATAATAGCTTAGAAATCGTCTGCATGAAGTTAATGTTTGACTACGTGAACAGAACATATAATAATAATAATAATAATAATAATAATAATAATAATAATAATAATAATAAATCATTATTCCAATAATTTCTCAATAATGTATAGACTATATATATTTATTTTTTTGGATAAAGTTATTTATTTACAAAGAAGGAATTTCAACGACTAATTTCCCAATGTATTACCAAATTAAAATTAATAATGGCATAATATAGTTACGAACCATATATTATAATTATATGTTGTGTTAGAGAAATATATGAAAATGGTAGGTGTAACGTGTCCTGATAATCAACCTTTTTAATTTACAAGAAGCAGATGCTTGTAGATATTGTTGAATATGGATATAAAACTAGGTGTGACAGTTTACAACTGACTATAATGACTAATATTACTGCCAGAAAAATTGTAAAAAAAAACCCAACTGTTATATAGCTTGACCGTAAGATATATTACTTTAGAGCTCTACAGAAATGTTCCAAGTTTACAAGTCGGTTATGAATCCGGCCCACCTCCACATTTTTGTAAATTTATCCATAACAAACATAATTTAAAAATTTATGTTTGTGTGTTTTCTAATGGACGATAATTTCTCTCGTTAGAATATTACTCCTCTTTCTTCACCAAGACAATTTCCAAGCAGTTATTCTAACCTTGAACCTTCGGACACGTCATTGGTCTAACACTCACTAAGTTATTGAAGCATTCATATCCTGTGTCATTAATACCGTTAAATCTTTCACAGAGATAGGAATGTAAAATTTATCTTCCAGCCTAGGTTGTGGCAAAGCTCATCAAAACTTTGGCCATTTAGCAGAGTTCTGTGTGAGTCGAAAGATTATTATTCGTGGGGTGCGAAAGAAGGCGTGGTGTAAGTGATTCTTGATTCGGAGTTCACTATAAGTTCTGACCTTGGCGTTGACAACGCTTGCCCTGTGTTTTACGGCTGGAAAAATAAATAATAAAACAATTTCCAGAAAATTATGTCGGTCAGCATTTATTCTTATTTATCTATCGAAAACTAGCATCTGTTAATGTCTATATATGCTTCTCACTCTCTTTCCACGCAAATTCTGGTAGATTGCCTCTAAAATGTTTCCTTCCTCATCCCTACCCCCTTAGAGTAATTATCATATATGCTTATATCCTGAACAAGTAGTAGGATAGTAGGATACAGTGATAATATAAGTATACATATATATGTTTCGGGTAATGTACGAAATCTAGATAACGTCAAGATTAGCCATGTCATCATTAGCCAGGTGCAGTGGATAAAGTCAGAAATAGAAAGTAATTTATCTAATTTACGACATTATCCGGATAATATCGACCTATCCAGCAAGACTTGGAAAACGTGGAATTATATTTGTAAAACTAAGCACGTTCCAATACGAATTTTATTTTGAAACAATATTCCGAAATTGGACAGTAAATTGGATCGTTGCAGTACATTCGAAATGCCTCATTTTATGCTTTATTTTTCACTAACCTAACCTAACCTAACCTAACTTAAACTAATCTAACATAGTTAAACTCACCTAACCTAAGTTAACCTAGTCTAACCTAACTAGCCTAACTAACCTAGCCTCAACCATAGAAATTGCCACTATCCAAGTGCGGGTGGATAATGTCAATATTATCTGGATAAACTTCGAAAAACATTATTCACTCCTCCCTCACTTAACATTATCTACGTATTTTGGATAACGTCAACATTATCTGGATAACATTGACTTTATCCGGGTTTCGGACTTTACCCGTAACATACATACTTACATGCCTTAAGGGGGCTACATAGGGGAGCCAATACAGTGTCACTCAAGTGTTCAGCTCTATCACGATTTTGATAAAACTATTA
>CABFWB010006000.1:0-33512 GCA_902151455.1 Timema bartmani
ACTTTTAGGCCAAATGACTTTTAGGCCAAATGACTTTTAGGCCAAATGACTTTTAGGCCAAATGACTTTAGGCCTACTGCGTCGTCTCCCAAAAATTGACAAAGTCTGCATTTTTTGTATGGTGAATTAATTTTTACAATTTTTCATTTTGGGGTTTTTAATTTATTGTTTACAAACAGTTTAGATACCCCTTGGACTTCGAATTAAAAAGGTTCTACTGTATAATATAATAATAGAAAATGTAAATATTAACTAAATGTGAACATTTTGTACTATATTGCATTCATTATAACATTCAAACATTTAGCTTTGTGTTAAATTAATGGTCTGGGATCTGGTTGTTAAGTTTTTACTATAAATATGTTAGGCCTGAACAATCAATAAGCAGTATTTGACTACTAGAACAAATTTTAATTCAAAATTTTGAATTATTTTAATATATCTTTTTTTGGATCCTGAATCCAATATTTTGTAGCATCCTCAAATATCGACTCTCCTCAAGGGTTCGATGGTCCCCTCCCTAAAGAGAGCACAGTAAACTAACCTGTCAGTTTGACCGGAAGCCTCTTACTAAAATAGTCTGCCCTGAATCTTTCCAGAGACGGTTTCTCTGCGCTTGGGACCACTTCCCCTCTGACCCCTGGCACCTGCAGCGTTGAGCTCCATGGTTTGCGATGCGACGATGACAAGAGCTCTTGGGCCTCGGCAGTGCTCCGAGCGTGTTCAGACACAGAACCAGTGGCGGTTGTTTCTTGGGTAACCGCCCCAGATATAGGTTTTACAGACTCTACTGTCTGAAAAGTAAATACACGATTTAATTTTTATTCAGATTTCAAATAAACTTTGTGATGTCGCAACTTTATTAGCACTTGGTGGCGAAAAGTTCCTCTCCCTGTAACATATTATACATCGTGCGGCCACCAAAGAAGGTTAAGTACAATTTAAAACATTTTTTGTGAACATAGGTTTGGATGTACAGACAATTCCTTGCCAGTCTGTAACTTAGTGCCGACCTCCAACCAGAGATAGAAGTTAAATTTTGTTACGATGTACATAGAACACTTTGGTATTAATCTGTATTTAATACTGTCTTGCACTACGCTTACTTGTGTTCCAACCAGTGATCTCTATAATATAACTGGATGGACATAAACTTACGCATTGCCAAGGTCCAAAGCGTGACGCTCAAGTTTATCGTCTGCTACACTTTGTGGTGGGAAAGATTTAACGGTTTCTCTCAATTTTCATATGCGAAAACATGCTTCTGATGAATAAAAGTGTTATTGTTTGAAAATAGTGACTACACACTCTCCTGAAGAATCATTTACATTAAAGGATATACAATTTAATTTTACAGGTAATACTGTACAAATACGAATATAATCTTTAATATATTTAAATATGTAGTTGTCAACAATGTTGTTTACAGTCTGCCAAGACTACACTTATATTTAAAGTTGGCTATTAGCTTGTATATTGGTTTCAGAAACCATATTATATTGAAAGTTCGATAAATAATGAATAAGGTATCTTAAAACTTGATTACATTTGTTTGAATAACAAACTTTGTGTAGTTGTCATATGTTCAAATGACCACTTAGGTTGTAGGCTTGTAGAAAGTAGGCCTACCTATTATTATATTACCTTTTTTTTTAAGTTGGCTCATATTTGGTATATTGCCTTCAGAAACCATATTATGTTAAAAGTTTGATAACTATAATGAAACAAGTTAGCCTAAAACGGTATTACATCTGTTTGAATGCTATACTTTGTGTAGAAGTCTTACGTTCAAACGATAATTTAGGTTATAGGCTTGCAGGAATTAAGGTATCTACTAAACTATGATTTTAAGAAGAATACCAATCTGTAATGATTTATTCCTTACCAGAATAGTATCATATATTAGTATTTGGGTAGGGTAAATGGCCATTTAGAATGGATGTAGGAATTCCCTTCTGGAAAGTCTTTTATCCTTCCTAAATACTACTATAGGGTAGGCTTCTGGTATGAAATAAAGCCTTACAATAAAGCTTCCTTCAAAACTCATTGTAATATTAGCCTACATCAACTTATTTAAAGGAAAAACTCATCAGTTTCGAACTTTGTTATGCTCTTCAAAGCTTTACCTAACACATTTATTTCATTTAACTAATCAGACATTGATGTATCTCATATATTCAATTAAATTAATTAACAATGTCAAAATGCCACATTGCCTTGTGTGGGTGTAAGAGAGAAAGAGATACCCGAAAGTTTCCTTCTCTCGTACACAATGGCATGAAGACAGCAGCTCTCGAAAATTTCAGCCACAGATATCCATCCAGTTATATTATAGAGATCAATGGTTTCAACAGCCCTACTGAGAGATAGTGCCTCCCCTAATTCTTCTTCATCTAAACTTCATACCCTCCTTCATTGACCTTGACATTCCAATGGCCCTCTAACCCCTTCTTTGTGGGGTTCTTCTCACACTCTACCCTCCCATGTTAGCCTATTATCATTTAACTACTCATTATTTCACAAACCACATCTCCAACAATCAGAAAGAAGAGTAAAAAATGAGTCGTTCATCACCAGTCACACACCGCAAGGCATAGAAATAATCTTTTCCAAGAATCTTAAAATGGCTGGCCTATAAATCAGTTGATCCCGGTACAGAGCTTGAGTATATATTTAAGGCTTGGCTCAAAACTATGAGTACTCACAGATCCCCGGTAATTAATATACACCTATTAATATATATCCAAATGATTGACATAAAAAAAAGTGCTGTACCATACTTTATCACACTTACTTCTAAATCAGCAGCGCTGGTGTCACTTGTTCTTTTTGAAGACAATGTTGACAAAGCTGAGGATAAGATCTGAGCAGCCTTTATCATACTCTTTCCATCCAAGACAGTGAGCGGGGCTCCCAACAATAGACTGAGGTCAGCTGTTTCAAGGGACTCTTTCAAAACAGACAAATAACTTCTTTTACTTTTGCTGCAATCATTTTGATGAACTTGAAGTAGTGCCACAATCTGTAAATATCAAAGAGAAACTCTGTTAAAATAAGATATTGTGGTATTTAATATTTTTGTTTGTTGCTCGGTTACTAAATAGATGTATTACTGAAATTGGTATTGTCTATTCATGTTACAATTTTTTTTTTAACTAGGCCTTATAAAACTGTTAAAAAGCTACAATAATAAAAACTGTTCAATTTTTGAAGTTGTAAGTTTGGTGAACCGACATTATTTGTCAACATTACAATATAGTTATATAGTTGTGCAGATAGCTATGAGATAGTTTTTATTAAAATTCCACCCGCCTCGGTGGCGTAGTTGGCTAACGCGCTAGTCGTGTTGAGCTCGGCCGCCGAGGACGGGGAGATCGAGGTTCGAATCTCGGTCGGGTGAACTGGGGGTGGTTTTTCCTAAATGGTTTCCACTCTCCCTCCACGCAAATGCGGGTTCACTTCCTCTAAATTTAACCCTCCAAATTCCTATTCCATTAGTGTAATTAGTACTTAGGCGTATAACCCGAACGGGTAGTAAGACGCGGTGCTAAATATTATTATTATTATTATTATTATTATTATTAAAATTCCAACTGTCCCTGTGAATATACTACACAAAACACAATGTATTGTTATGGTGAGCATTCATCATGGTTTTTGATACAATGCCCTAAAATAATAAAATTTTATAAACAATCCTGTTTTAAAATACAGTTTCTTTTTGTTTTTTTAAATTGCTGCATTGAATCTGCTATCTGGGGTAATTTTGGCAACTTTGTTTGAAATGACTGAGCGTATTATAATCATCTTTGCGCTCGGTTTGAACTGTCGCTCTACCTATTTTCATTTAACAATATATCTAGGAAAGTGTTACTTGCCACATTTTGTAGTTGTGGTTTAAAACAAAACATGAACTTGAAAATTTGTTTTGCGTGCTTCCTATGGATACATTAAAAAAAAAACTAGATTTGTTGGTGTTCATAAATATTCTCAGAGCCAACTTGTCCTACTGACACAGAGATGCAACATGTCCTATTGACACAGAGATGCAACTTGTCCTACTGACACAGAGTTGCAGCTTGTCCTACTGACACAGATGCAACCTGTCCTACTGACACAGAGATGCAGCTTGTCCTACTGACACAGAGATGCAGCTTGCCCTACTGACAGAGATGCAGCTTGTCCTACTGACACAGATGCAACTTGTCCTACTCTAAGTGTCTCACACCTTGATAAGTCCTGCCGCTGTGTAAATTTGCCTCTGGTAGAGCGGCACGTCCTTCCAATGACCAGTGTTGAGCGTCTCCCATGTCGCGTCCAACACCATCTGTGCACGTTCAAGAGCCAAACACGAATCACTGACACAAAACAAAGGTGAGGTATTAAATATATATTTTTTCTATCGAGTGCATATTAGTGTTCACAAAATACAATGCGCTTATTGTTGTTATTGTGACCAATACTTGACAAACCAAAGTAATTACAACAAAACACACAACACTTTGTTAACATGACTCAGGTAACAGTCCGACACTCCTGTCTTCTAGGTATCAGTAACTAATCATCTCTACTCTGTTTTACATTGACTGGGCAACATTTTCTCGAGAAACTAAGAACTTAAGGAGTGCATGCACTTTACTTATGTCATTTGAAACAATTTAAAATTGCTGCTTCTAAAGATGACATTTTTATTAATATTGTTCAAATGTTGTTACAAAGGACTTAGCAAGACACTTCTAAATGAATTTTCTAATACCCGCTCTGGTGATCAAATAATCTAATGTGTCACTCTCAAAATACTCGATTCCCTATGGCAGTGAGATCGAGGTTCAAATCCTGGTCAGGAGTTTTAAGGATGGTTTACCCTAAACGTTTTTCCAATCCCCATCGATGCAAATGTGCATATACTTCCCCTAAAATTAACCTTCCTCTTCCCTAAAACACTAACATAATTAGTAATTTTTTTATCACCGCATCTTACTATTGTCCGGATCATATGTATTCATAATAATTAGGCTAATGGGTTAAGGAAGAGGAAGGTTGAATTTGGAGGATGTGTACCCACATTATTGTGGCGGGAGATTGAAAAACCATTTAGAGATAACCACACTCAGTACACCCACCAGGGATTCAAACTTCAATCTCGTTTTTTTTCAGTCCAGTCTATTGCGAGAATGATGCCTTAGACCATACGGCCATAGATGCGGGTTGTAACTAGATCTTATGTGTTTAACCTGAACAGACAGTGATATATTTTGATGGCATCATTACGTGGATATTCAAAGTATTCAAACATGTAAAGTTGCTTCTACACCTGCAACTAACTGTGTAATGTAGATGGTGAGTTTGGAACACTCGATGAGCAAGGATGAGGCCAAGGGATGTACAAAGAGACCATAATAACAACCACAGCAGCTTGTAAGTCCTACAGACACGTACTTGCCAGAATTAAGACCCTCTTCAGCTTGTTTCAGGAGATATGTAAAACCAGGGTACACTCGAGGGGACAGGCTGCTAGTTATGTCCATAGGTAAACAGTTCTTTAACTCGGCAAGAGTCCTCCGCACGGCCATGTTGGTCTGGAAATAAACATCACATGTCCAGTGGGTAAGATGAGATGTGAATCATGGAACTGGACAAGTTGGACAATGTTCGAGGACGACATCATCAATAAAGCGGATATGCTTCCTTATTGTGCTCATTTGATGCTGATAATACTTGTAGTAGATTAACACTTATGGCGGTGCGCTTAAATAAATTAAAATATATATTTTAAAAAGCTGCAAGAGTTATTACACTTTTGTGTCTTATTTTAGTGTTCAAAACAAATTGATCATTAACTTGAGGGCTAGAAAGGTAAATAAATGGAATCAAATTCAGGTAGTTTTGGGATAAAGCATTTTATTGGTTTGATTGGAACAGTAACATCATAAATTTGTACAAATATTTCAATTAATTACATGTTTTATTATAATATTACGGACATCATTGTTGGATCAATAATAGTTTTTTTAACACCAGGTCTTACTACCCATTTGGGTTATACACTTATGTACTAATTACGCTAATTGACTAGGTATGAGGAAGGTTGAATTTAGAGAATGTGTACTGGCATTTGCATGGAGAGAGTGAGGAAACCATTTAGGGAAAACCATATTCAGAACACCTCGCCGGGATCAAACCATGATCCTGCTGACATTGGCAGTATAGACTGTTGCGAGAGTGACACCTTAGACCATGCAGCCACCGAAATGGGTCTAAAAGTATTATTTTATTAAATATGAGCTTGGCAAGACTGGATCCTTCAGCACGAGGTATATTTATGATCTGCTCGGAGTGGATTGTCTTCATATCTCACAATGTTAGAGATCCATCATCTCACAGTGCTAGAGATCCATCATCTCACAGTGCTAGAGATTCATCATCTCACAGTGCTAGAGATCCATCATCTCACAGTGCTAGAGATCCATCATCTCACAGTGGTAGAGATCCATCATCTCACAGTGCTAGAGATCCATCATCTCACAGTGCTAGAGATCCATCATCTCACAGTGCTAGAGATCCATCATCTCACAGTGCTAGAGAGCCATCATCTCACAGTGCTAGAGATCCATCATCTCACAGTCCTCCAAGTCAGTGGTTGTAATCTATAAACTATTTTACACCATTATTTTGTAACACAATAAGTTTTTGTGAAGAGAAGCTTAACAATATGATATTTAGTGCAGGCATGTCAAATTTGTGATTCTGAGTGGCTCGCAGACCTTATGATGACCCAACATGCAATGCAAGCCCCATTCTTCTTTTTATAAACATCAAAACAAATACAACATTTGGGGATTTCTCATAGTTTGGGGAAATCTGGAATGTGAAATGGATAAGTTTTCAAAAGTTTTTGAATTTGCTCACCAAATTAATACATACAAGGTTAAGCAGAGATTACATATGTTAACAGTTGTCTTCATATGAAATAAAAGCAAAATATACCTGAGAGGTCACAGTTCACGGACACACGTTTGTCAACAATTAGGAAAGCAATTTCGGCCAAAAAGTTGTTGTTGTTTGCTAATGCTCTGCCTCTGGAATTCTTCCATTCTCCAGCTAGCGTCCCAATAGTATTTCGTTAGCTATGTTGGTGTATCTCCTTGTATTTTGATTGCTCACCCTGGAGCAAGTATTCTCCATTCATGATAGTATCTGGTGGTTTGCCCAGGGTGCAATGGGCCAGGGCTGTGCAGTAGATTTTCTCAGTATGATGCAAGTCTTCGAAATGCTGCCCCTTAAATGTTTTTTTCTTTAAAATAACCTTTGATTGTGATTTTTTTTTAAACTGCACAAAATGTACGAATACTATTTTTATTTTGAAAATATAAACTACTTTAAAATAATGATATCAACTAAAACAATCTACTACAGTTTTACCCTTCTAACTTTAACTTTAGCAAATTCGTTAATTTGGGATGTGTAGTCTAGAGTGGCAGCCAATGTAGATTATATAGAAATTAATGACAGATTAGCCATATATTACCTAAATAACTATCACACACAGGCACACGTTTCGCACCTGAGATATACCCAGTCCATGCAAATGCTACTTTTTTAAATTCGAGTCCCAATTGTCATAACAATCATTTTCAATGATAATAAGTAACTACAATAGCTGTAAAACTGATGATTCTTATCTGATCTACTTTTTAAACACAAAAAATGAATTAGTATGAATGCAAAAATATTATACTGATATAGATATATTATATATCTGATTTACTGATTTAAACACAGCATAGCCACTTGCCACTTCTCGAGACAAACTAACATTAAAACCAAATATTGTCAATAATTGTAAGCTCAAAGCAGAAATATCAACCCGTAACACGTGCAATTGTCTTTTGTGATAATTGCCGCTTCAGCTTTTAGAAGCGGCCGTGCGGTATATTACAAACAAAATTAATAGCTTCGCGCTGTCAGATCAAAAGTTTTTCGGCGAGCGCTCACCAACGATGCGCCTGCACCAGAAACCGAAATCAAAGGGCACTGAAAGCGCTTAGACAGAGGCATGTGATAAATCATAAATTGTATACATCAATATCGGAATAAGATAGACCAATGTAGAAAAGTGCTGCGTGAAGATTTTTAATTATTGAATGGTTCAAATTGTATTTTGATTTCTCTGCTTATGCCGCCCCCTTAAGGTGCCGCCTGATGGGGCCGCCTCTCTGTATCATAGCACGGCATGGCCCTGCAATGGGCTGAGATATAAATTTTCAGTCTATGAAGATGTGCAGCTAAACAATCATGTCCACTGGGTAATCGGAATAGAGCTATAGATTTTTTTTGTGGGAAATTAGGTTTTTATTTTCAAGAGTTATGCTCCATTTTTTGACTACACATTTGTTTAAAAACTGACAGTCACAACATTGCTTTAAATAAAAGGTTTTAAACTTATGTTGAAAAATATAGGAGTCTTATTGTTTTATAATGTACCCTTTTCTTTTTGTAATATTAAGGTAGTTAAATAAGTTGTAATTATTTTTAATTAGTAAAATGACTAATGAATGTTCAATTATCAATGTGGCTTTCAGGTCAAACAAGAATGAGACGCCTGATATAGTGGATACATACGTTATTATAATATTGAGTTCCCCTTCTTGACTTTTTCTTATTTTTATTAACTCCAATTATGACCAAATGTGAATAAAATATAAAATACAAACATGTTATGGAGTATGGGGCAGAAACACACCCTCTTGAAAAGAAAACTCACAGCCAAGCACCCATAAACAATACGCCTTCTTCCAACTTGTTAGTCTTGGCCACTTCATTGTTCTTCGTGACCCAATCAGGACACAGCTCAATTAGAATGGTCCAAAATATGACATACAGCTTGTCTCACACACACCTCACTCTTGAGGGTGCAGACAGCTGGGTCCAGATTTTGATGACATGTCATCTTTTTTTTTTTTTGTACATCACATATAGTTCTCACGTGTAAATAAACTGTTCATTATTGCACTGGATTTCAAGACATTGTGCCAGTTTGAGAGTCAGACTGAGTACGCCTCAAGTGCGGCGCTATACTAAATATAAGACGACATCTACCTAGAGCAGAATCCTTACAGGTCAGTTTCATATGGGAAATTGGTCCATTCCATTAGAGTTTAGGTAAGCGCCGCCTTGTATTTAGTATAGAGCTATAGAGCTGCACTTGATGTGTATCTAGTCTAAATATGAAACTAGCCCAATATTGGAATACTATTTGTCTTTAAAATCGGTTTTTTTTTTGTCGTATCTTAGAGCAACTATTTACAAAATGTGAGCGCTGTAAATTACTTTACAATTAATTTCTTCTAATAGTTATAATCTAACAAAATCACTAAAGTGTGCTAAATATGTACACTTCTCTTTGGTTCATGAATAAAGGCTGGAGGAAATTTAGCATCATCATCATGCAGAGTTTCCTACCAGGATCTGTCTCGAACCTAAACCTCTCCATTTACCCCACTCTTGCCCTCTCCACAGTCCTCACCACTCCCTTTATTCACCTGTCCCTGTGTCTTCTGCCCACCACCTCCATTTCGACCATCCTCCTTGGAATCCTCCCATCCTCTTCACATCTCAATCTCATCTTGTCCATCCTTGTCACTCCTGGCTCTTATCCTTCCCTTCACTACCCAGGTTCCTGATCCATACCTCAATATTGGGACATGGTACACCCTGTACCACTCCAGACCAGACTTCTGACGCTTTTGTAAAGGGCCTCCACTTGCTTCCCTTTTCCCCCCAATTTATCTCTCATTTCCTCTTCTTTCCTCTACCACACTTCCCAACCTACTTGAAGCTTTCCAATTTCTTCAGTTTCTCTCCTCCTAATGTTACATGTTTAAATTATCGGATGTATTTCGAACTTTAAAACTATTTTGAAAACATTTGCTCTTTATAAATGATCTAGTAACAGTTTTCAAATGTGAAATGAGTTTTCTAAATTTCAGAGAAATTAAAAGTTTTTGTAGATATTTTTTTCTAACCTATCAGTCAATATTAATTATTATTATTTAAAATAAATTTTAACTCCTCATTGGCTCCATGCTGTGGCTGAGACCTGTAAGACACTTTGCCTCGATCCGCTGAATAACCAGCTCTGGTAGATTAGTTAGTTCAGTTCAAGTCAGGTCAAAGTAACAGTCCAATTTTCATAGAAAGAGTCTTTTAGAAAATTGTACAAACTTTTTCTTCTTTCTTAAATAATGATAACATTTCACTATTTTATTTGTGTTATTTGTTAAGTATTGATAATATCTATCAAAAGTGACAGCTGCGGATCACACGACTTTACGTATGAATACATGAAAGTAAATTAGTACCTTTGCCAGCTTCCAATGAAAATTTGAGTATAATTGGTCATAGCTTTATGTTAAATTAGGTGTGGTACGAGGAGTTCTGAGATATATGTAAGCGCAATACTTGTGTAAAACACTTGAGCTGGCACCGAGTCTTAAAACGTAATTGGCTAATAGTTGTAGATATTTCCTTGTACCTTTATTTTGTAATTGTTTAAACCAGTGATGGGCTAATTATGGCCAGCAGGCCAAATAAAGTGTGTGTAATTTGGCCTACAATTTACATAATTTAAATGTGTTGCCAACATGACCTCAAAAACGGCGGGCAGAAAAGAGGTAGCGAACAATTGCTTCCAACCATGAGACTTAGTAATAGTGATGTTACAAACCTACTCACTGATGAACATCTGTGTTCCCTCTTGAGACTTAGTAATAGTAATGTTACAAACCTACTCACTGATGAACATCTGTGTTCCCTCTTGAGACTTAGTAATAGTAATGTTACAAAGCTACTCACTGATGAACATCTGTGTTCCCTCTTGAGACTTAGTAATAGTAATGTTACAAACCTACTCACTGATGAACATCTGTGTTCCCTCTTGAGACTTAGTAATAGTAATGTTACAAACCTACTCACTGATGAACATCTGTGTTCCCTCTTGAGACTTAGTAATAGTAATGTTACAAACCTACTCACTGATGAACATCTGTGTTCCCTCTTGAGACTTAGTAATAGTAATGTTACAAACCTACTCACTGATGAACATCTGTGTTCCCTCTTGAGACTTAGTAATAGTAATGTTACAAACCTACTCACTGATGAACATCTGTGTTCCCTCTTGAGACTTAGTAATAGTAATGTTACAAACCTACTCACTGATGAACATCTGTGTTCCCTCTTGAGACTTAGTAATAGTAATGTTACAAACCTACTCACTGATGAACATCTGTGTTCCCTCTTGAGACTNCACTGATGAACATCTGTGTTCTCTCTTGAGACTTAGTAATAGTGATGTTACAAAGCTACTCACTGATGAACATCTGTGTTTTCTCTTGAGACTTAGTAATAGTGATGTTACAAACCTACTCACTGATGAACATCTGTGTTCTCTCTTGAGATTCACCTCCTTGGAGTATCACTCATCTCATCAATCATATCAATCTTCTGAACAAACATAAAAACATACCCAAGCCACTGGGTTATCTATGATTGTTTTGCATTCTAATTGTATCCAAACTAGTTCATATCAGTCTATTTTGTGTGTTTTATCAAATGAATTTGAACAAAAATTGTTGAATAAAAGTCTCTAAATCGGCCCAAAAAAATCTTTTTTTCGTTTGGCCCTCTTGTAAGTAAGTTTGCCCATCCCTGGTTTAAGCAGTAAATAAGGCAGTGTTGATTACAGATTTATTCGACCACGGCCCTGCATACAATTGTATCGAAGCTACTATTTTTGTTTTGTTTTTTTCCAATTGGTAATTTTAGGGCAATTTTAATGTGCGTAGTTATATACCTTTTAAATATCAAGTTGTAAGCCCTGGTATTAAAATTTAGACTGTGTATTTTACCCATTTCAGTAATCTATGTTTTAGTTCTATTTCATATGAGTTGAAGGGGTGAGGGGTGGGGAGGGAGTATCAAATGCCCCTTCCCCTCCCTCTCCTCGACTGTCCCAATACACTGCATGATATTATTGCTAAATGAACATCTATATACAACAAGTTTTTTGTTCATCTAACAATATTCTGTATTTCTAAGACTCTCCTCACTTGTTCAAATCAATTTATACAAATTATTAATTTGAAAGCTATTTACTTTTTTTTTTTTGAACACCGCGTCGTACTATCTAGTCTGGTTATACACATATGTATTAATTACGCTGATGTGTTAGGGATGAGGAAGGTTGAATTTGGAAGATGTGTACCCAGATTTGTGCGGAGAGTGAAAAACCGCCCTCGGCACAGCCGACCAGGATTCAAACTTTCATCTCCTGCGTCATCAGCAGTCCAGTAATACTGCGAGTGTGACATCATTGCGCAATTAACCATTTAAACGAGTTACATTCAGATTATTCTGTCATATTAAGTGGTGTCATGGTGATGATAATAATATTCATGGATGGGGATATTGGACCAAGTTTACAGGTTCAGATTGAGCTCTTGTGGATGTTATTTCAGTTGTACTACATTCCCCTGAGTTTGCAGGTTCAGATTGAGCTCTTGTGGACGTTATTTCAGTTGTATTACATTCCCCTGAGTTTGCAGGTTCAGATTGAGCTCTTGTGGACGTTATTTCAGTTGTATTACATTCCCCTGAGTTAACTTTCCTCCTAAAAGAAGATTTCATCCACCCCTTTCCTGTTGTGTCGGTCACTCTTCTTTGTAACTCCCCAACCATTAAGTTATTTCCACAAATAAGTTAGCCATATATTTATTATACTTTTCCTGATAGATGACGTGACATTATCAGGTGTTGTGAACATGCGCCGACATGTCCGCTCCAGTAAAACACAGGAACAAAGAGCAGAAGGAAGAATTCTGGACTGTTTTGACGTCCACGAGGGGGTAAAAACAAATCTTGTTATTATTCTAACATTTTCAGTTTTGATTGAATATTTTTAGCACCGTGTCATAATTCCTGTTCAAGATGTACATCTATATGTACTAGTTACACTAACGTGTTAGAGATTAGCGAGGGTTTTAATTTAGAGGAAGTGCACTTGCACTTGGGTGGAGATAGTGGAAAACCACCCTCAGTGCATCTGACCGAGATCGAACCTTGATCTCCCTGTCTTAGACAGTCTGGTTAAAATGAGAGTAGCGCGTTAAGCCACTGAAGCGGTTATGAGGAAGTTTAGAGGAAGTGTACCCACATTTGCCTGGAGAGTGGTGGACTATTTAGAGAAAATCATCCTCATTACAGCCGACCGGGATCTAACTCCGATCTCCCTCATCATCAGCAGTCTAGTTTATGGTGAGAGTGACGCCTTAGACTATGCGGCCACCGAAGCAGGTTTGATTGAATTAATTACAGCTGTAAATATAAAGTTCATTCAATAATAATATTTATTTCTTAATTACCCTTATTTTGGACAGTTACACAATTTATTTAATCATGTATAAAAGATTTACAAAATGGTTAAGCTTAGGTCAATAAATTATCGATAAGCTGTAGATTTTGGTACCCACATTTATTGAGGAAGGAAAATATAATAAAAGTGATGGAAAGCTTAGAGTTAAGAGGAGTTTAGCATTATTAATGGAAGGTTATGGATACCTTAAAGGTTATACCACCAAAAGAGACACTGAAGAGGAAAAGGTTACTGTCTAAGAAAGCCTTAAAGAACAAAGAGAAGCGGAGAAGACCTATTGGAAGACCATGGACCAGATGGATGGACCAAGCGCAGGACATGGAGGCTAAAGGAGTGGACTGGAGACGTGTGGCTAAAGGAGTGGACTGAAGACACATGGCTGAGGGAGGAGTTTGGAGAGATCGAAAGGAATGGAAGAGGATGTGCCAGATGACCCGCAGAAGCGGAAATGTCGAATGATGACGATGATGATGATTAAACATGGAATTTAAAAGGAGTTTAGGATCATTCTTTGGAGGTATCAGGGCGCAAGAAGCAGTCTGGAAAACTCGAACCGGATTTATTTCTTGACGAGTCTGTGTACAATGCTTCGAAAAGTCTAAACGTATGGCTTGACTTGTCGATGGAGCACAGAATTGTGTTATAATTAACGTCAATGCAGTATGGGTGTGGTTTCGAGATCGGAATAAATAAACTCTAAACAATTATCAAACTAGTATATTTTAACAATTTTTAGTTTATAATTTCTTATAAAATAATATAAACTTAATTTTACAAAAGTCTGCATAGGGTAAAGATATTGGCTGAAATGTAGTGTAGAAGAGCCCTAAAGAGAGCACTAACATCAAAAGATAATGTTTAAGTGGGGAATTAACGTAACACCAAAGAGGTACAGACTATATTTATAAGGATGATCTGTAGGATTTTAATTGGACAAAACGTACTCAGCAAATCAATAAAAAAATAATCACAGTAGAAGAGTATTGATAATATAAAATACATGATATTTTTTCTTTAAAGATACATTTTTCTAATTAATTCACTATCATGAATGAACACTTACTACTTTCAAGAGATGGTAAAAATAATCTGTTTGAGCCATTTTTATTTTTGTTAATGTTTCCTGCAGGGAATATGTGAAACTACCCCTCTGTCCCTAACAATTCATCTACATCCGAGGATCTTGCAGATTCCTCGAGGCTTTCCTTCATAACCGGATCACCGTAATAGTTGATAACAATGAGGTCAGGTTTGGCAGTGACCAGGTCAAGAACAGCTTCGTCGCAGATGTTGTTGCACTGCTCCAAGTTTAGGTAGGTCAGTTTGGTTAGGTTTGATGGAATCAACTTGAAGTAGCTCTCCCCTAGAATGGAAGAGATGTGTTTTCAGTCACGGTAAGGTTCATTAATACACTTATAATACATTAAAATAGTATATCGATAAGTCTTTTTAACATTAACAGAAAATATTAATATTAGTAGAACATACTAGAATTTAGTTGGAATGACTGTCAAAGAGAATGTCGGGGCTGAAAGGTACGGGAAGGAAACTACAAAGGTGACCAAGAAGAATGGTGGAGAGAGAGGAAGATGGTAAAGAGAGAGAACCCTTGGAGGAGAAAGAGAGGAAGGGAAGAGAAAGCTAATGCATGCATAGTTTAATGTACATGAAAAGTGAAGCTTAGTATATAGAAATGAGCTTTAGGTTACACACACAGTTTGTATCAAATATTATTTTCATAAATTGAGAAAGTACACCTGGATATGGGAATCGAACCAGGGAGCTATGGTTTAGTTCCAATGTTCTACCAGTGAGCTACCCAGGACTAGTCCCATGCTCAGGATCATTCTTCACTCATGCTCTACCATTGAGCTATCCAGAACTAATCCCAAGCTCCTGGTCCTTCTTCACTCATAGTTTTAAGGCAAAGTCTGTGATGGACGTGTGTGGACTGTTAGCACAGTTTCCAGTATTTGAATTTGTCGACGTCTTCAAAACCCATGTTGCTGATCTCTATGCATCTATTACTTTGGAATATAGGGTTTTGACATACACGAGCTTTTTTTATTTTGGTTTGGTCTTGGTCTTGGTCTTGGTTATGGTTATGTTTATGGTTATGTTTACGGATCAAGGATTGAACCCAACTCCAACACAGAGGTCTGACACCTTATCCCTAGATCGCCGGGTCAACCTTCTTTTCAATAAAATAATAGCTATGGCTATCATCCTAAAAACACATATATCATTGAAATTGTAATAAATTAGCTATAAACATGTAACTAATACATACAGAGAGTCAGCAAACTTGACATGATTAACATGATATTCATGTATTTACGAATGTTGATATAATCTTGTTAGTACCGTTTTACCTGTTATTCTGACAACTCCCAGCAGATCCAGAGCTCGGAGCTTCTTACAATGTGTGACAATACGCATCAGACCCAAATCAGTCACATCCCAGCACCAATGAAGAGATAGCAGCACCAGTTGCTGGCACCTGAGCAAGGGGTTAACTCTTATTAGAGGCACAACAAACTTTCAAATGAGTCCGATTTTTTTTTTTTAAATAAGCCAATACAAATTTTATTAATTAAATTAAGGTGCACCCAGCCCTCAATTGACTCAAGTAGTTGTATTAATTACTGCTATAAAAATAATTTTTCAATGAGACAAAAATGAAATGACTAGAGTGCCATTGACGAGGAGCTCGGGGTTGGATTCCCGGTCGGGTGAACCAAGGGCAGCCAGAGGTTCCCAAACTTTTATACAAGAAGAACCCTTACACTAGATAAAGTACCTGCTGGAGCCCTCATAGCACTTATTATACTAATATTATGAACATTCAATAACAACAGATATATTTTACAAGTAGAAAAGTATAAAACAAACGGAAAATCTCACATGTTCTGGCTGCACCTTTGGCAAAAGTCCTTTATTCAGATTTTTTTTAAATTGGTAAATTTTAATTAGTTATGTTATTTTATATTGTGGAAAATAAATAATGAATATTATAAAACTGCCTCAAGGAGCCTGAGATAAGTGACGGGGCCCAAGGGCTCCAAAGTTTGATAAAAGCTGGTCTAAGCTACCATTGCAGTCACGAATATTCTACTCAGACTCTCATAATAACTAAACAGCACTATCGACTAGCGGTGAACTCTGTCAAACATCAAACCCAATATTCAACACCTGATGGAAACAAACCAGTGATAGCCATCACAATAATCTTGTCATTTATTCCATCACTATCCTGCCGGTGTTACATCGATTTTTGTTTAAAATAAACAAGTGACTTGAAAGCATTAAAAAAGGTTTCTATAAATATCATAAAAAATAGGGGGGGGGGGGCAGAGGGATGGAATGTGAGAATGTTATTATCTACCAAGAGGAGTGTCAGCTGAAAAAGGTTGGTAGCCACTGATTTAAATTCAATCTAATTCATTAGCATAACTGAAATATTTGTACAATCCAGAGGAGTGGTTGGATGTTAGGGGAGTAATATTAATAAATTGTTTAAAATGTATCACAGTTTAATCATCATCATCATCAACTGTTTCTAGCCTGTGGCCGGGTTAGTTTAGTAAAATAACTCCATCTTCCTCTATTCTTTCACCACTCTTCACAGTTTGTTTTAATCAATTGTAAAATTGAAGCGAATGCGAATTGAATACATAAAACATTCTCAAAACAAACACTGTGTCGTTATGGTTGTGTATTGGATGCCAATTAAAGTGTTACAATTTAATTTGTGATAATTGGTAACTATAGCCCAGTGATCGAGCGCCAATTATTACGATATTTTACTTGAATAAATACAACTGTTAATGTTGCACACAATTTATTGGAGTGACTTTATCTTCGGTACAAAGATATTATGTAAAATTATACAATTTTACTTGAACTACAGATTATTTTCTGTGTATTATTTGTATTTAAGTTAGCAGTACTGTCGTGATATTACACGTTCTCTAGGTTTATGTCGCCGGCACTCTGTAGATTTATATGACTACTCACTATATTCATACACACAAGCAGCTTATATATGACCTAACCCTTGCCCCTTGGACCTCTCGTGACTAGTGTCAAAACCAACAAATCGAAAGCGTTCTGGCAACAGGTGTCAAGAAGGCTAGCTTCCTATTGGGTATAGGGAGCTAACGTCTCTTGCTTATTTGGTAAATACTACGGAGTTAAATTTTGAAATAAAAAATAAGTTTTGATGGTGCAATCCTTCTACATTATTTCTGAAAAGTGCGTGATTCTACATGGATGAAGTATTGAAAGGATATTTTACATTAAATACTTTAAAGAAAATTGCACTTCATCCATGACTTTTTTACACATATGAGAGCGGTCCAAATCAGTATCATTACAACAAAAAGCTAGAATATTTTTGTTTATGGTTTTATGCTAAACTGTAAACAATTAAAATAACTTAGAAATTGTTTTATTGGACAATTTATTTGTAACACTTCATTATAATCTGATAAATCAAGTTATCTCAAGATGGACATCAATTACTTCACATTAATTTGCAATTAACAAAACAGCTCAAAATGGCAGTTTCAACTGAACATAAATTGAGTATTTTAGCTTTCAATATTTTTATTGGCAAAGCTTTGTTAACCCTTTGAGTGCCAACGTCGCTCAGAGCGGTGCACGAAATATCTGCTAAACTTGCCAGCGTCGCTCACAGCGATCCCATGTTTTCGAGCTCTTAGTTCAGTATTAAGTCAACAGATAGGGTAGATTTTATTTCCACTGCATTCTCGTATGTTCAAGCTACTTTTATTTGTCTTTGCGATATATCGAACCTGAAAATTATTTTATAACTTTTTACTTTATGAGTTTTATCTTTGGCCTTGTTTGTAAACATGGCTACTAAGAGGAAAGCTGTGATTCAAGACACAGAAATACTTGCAATATTTATTGACAGCTCAACCCAGAGTGATCAGTTTGTTTGCGATTCTGAAAGCATTGATTCTGAATTTGTAAATAATGAAACTGAACAGGAATTTTATTCTAGTTAAAGTGAAAGATCGGAACCAGTAGGAGTGACAGCTGTCATTGATAACACGAGTATGAATGCTAGTTATTCCTAAAGGGATTAAATAAATCTTGAAGATCAGGATAATCCACCCCAACCTCTTAATATTTATGCAAAAGTACCAGGTTTGAAGTCCCCTCATCGTCCCCTTCTGATTCCAACCCAATTATTTATTTTAGACTATTTTACTATAACCCTGCTAAAGTTGATGGTCACTGAAACAGCTGCTATGCATAACCCAATTTTAGCGTAAAATCTAAAGTTAGTTTTTTTTGTAAATTTTGTCATTTACTCAGTTTTTTATGTTCTTTTCAGTGATTTATTCTATTTTAATCTATTTAAATTTTCAATGCTTAAAAATTAATGTTTAATAAAACAATAAAAAATTCTTTTTTTTAATATCTTGGCTAGTGATTTTTTTATTATATTTAAAAATTAAAAAAGTATATGGATAATTATATCATTGGATTGGCAAGCCTGTTAGCTAGTTTATGTAAAAATTTGAGTGCAAGAAGTTTAAAGACTAATGAGTTATTAAAATTTAAACAAACTCCTGCATTTTTCAGGAAAATAGCTTGGCACTTTTAGCACATTTTTTTGTCATTTCTCTTGGCACTCAAAGGGTTAATAATGAAGCTGGAATTGTTTTCAAAGCGCAGTAGAAGTTTATATTTTTCTCAAAACCAAGTTGATGTTTGAAGCTTTGCACACCTCTGGATTACGCACCTCTTGGCTATCCCCAACAATCCCTCGTCATTGAGCGCTGAGCACTCTGATAAGTCGAGGTGTGTCAGGTTGGAGACATTGCAGTGGTTCAGGAATGTGAAGAGGCCCCGCGCAGACAGCAAGTTACCTCTCCTCAGTTGGAGGTTTTGTAAGTATTGCAGCTGGCCCACACCTTCCAAGAGACCAACATCTGTCATCTGATCACAGAACGAGATCTTCAACACTCTCAATCTACAGGGAACAAAGATACATGATAACAGTTAGATAGCACCACCAGTAACACATGAGATGACTACTACCCAGGTTCACTGGATGGTGATTATTTCACACCTGTGATCACCCACCCTCTTCAAAGTGACTACTAAGAGTATCTATCCCTAGGTAAAGTTTCATTTCTACTTAAAGCTGTTAATATGTGGGTTTTTTATCACCGCATCTCACAACCCACTCAGGTTATACGCAATTGACCTAATTACACCAGTGGTTTTAGGGCTTAGGGAGGTTATATTTAGAGGAAGTGTATGCTCATTTGCATGGAATGAGAGTGTAAAACTATTTAGGAAAAATCACACCAGTACACTAGATCGGGATTTGAACCTCGATCTTCCCGTCATCGGCATTCCAGTATATCGCGAGAATGATGCCTTGGACCAGGGTTGTGAAACACACAGTCCGACCTGCAAGAGTATTTAAACCAATCTGCACCAAAATGCGAAGGTAGAATAAAATACCAGTTCTTTCATTCTGTATAAAATATATCTGTAATCTATGTAAATAAAACTATGTACGACCCTCAATGCCCCCTTAGTGACATAATGCAGCCCTCACACCTGAGTTGGACACCCGTGTCTTAAACCATTTGATCCTTGAAGGAGGTAACCTTTTAAATTAAGGTCGGTATTGGAGTGGGTGTGTGTGTCCAAGTGAGAGATGCATCCTTGGATTGCGCTCTACCTGCCTCTCCAAACATTCCCCAAGTGAGGCCTTTTTTGACACCCCCCGCCACACCCCTATGCCCCATAAGTTATATAACAATTCCAGATGCTTTTAGTTTTAGTTGAAGGATGCAATTTCTAGTCAAACAGTTTTATTTGTTAATTTAATTAATTCAAACTTTTTTTAATTTTTTTATTGTTTTGTAACAAGTTACAAGTTCAAGTTATTTAAAATGGGGCAACACTCACCAAACTCCCCTGATGAACTCTGACACTAGAGCACGTGAACCGACCTCCGCTCTCTGATACTCTACTCAACTGACTAAATGGAACTTTCGTTCGACTGACTGTTCGGGAATCAATCCACGCCCAGCCGGAAACAAAAGAATGATGTTCCACGTGGCCGCGCCGAGTTGAGAATTCCGTCACTAGAAAGTTCTGGTTCTTTCTACGAGTTGCCAGTACCTTCTTTGCTTGTTGTGTTTGTGTTCTTTCCTCCTACCCCTCCTTCCCTTGCCCCTTCTCTCTGGGAATACAATTATGTGTATATATTGGGGCGTTTGTTTTCTATCATTCCTCATTGTACCGTCGACTGGCCAAGGTGAGGGCGGCGACTTAAAGCCGGAACCTATTATTTATCAATCAAAATTCATTTTCGGCATAATGGGAGGGAGACTTAATTTGTTTCTAACATTAACTTGGGGATGTTTCTGCTTTTTTACGCGGATCTTCTCAACCGCTGTCACTTTTCTATCTCCTTGTGTGAGAATAAAATTCTATATGGTAATTTATTATTTGATATATATATATATCTTGGCCACCCTATGGCAAACCTTGAATCGTGGGCTTACCACCCGTCCCTCCTTTGAGCTTCATTAACTTGTGGCATTGTATGCGGGATTATCTCGATTAAATTTTCTAATGTTGAGCATAGGGCACTCAGAGACTATGTATAATAAAGATTATTGCATTTCACACTATAGCCGCAAGTTGTACAAACTTTAAATTTTAGGCTTCTATGCAAGCTATATATTAACTTGTTAAGATTTATAATATGTTTAGTGCATCTCACTTAAAGGCGCATGTTATAATAACTTTCAGTTATTAGTTTAAATGTATGGGGTTATATACATTGATTTGTTAAGATTTATAATATGTTTATTGCATCTCACTAAAGGTGCATGTTATAATGACTTTCAGTTATTAGTTTAAATGTCAGGGATGTATATATATATATGTTTGTTATGATTTATAATAAAGTTTATTGCATTTCCCACTATATGCGCTTGTTATATAAACGTTATATTTTAGGGTTTCTATCAAGCTATATATTATTACATTAGGATTTATAATTATGTTTATTGCATTCCAACTTTGGGCGCGCTAGTCGTACTAACGTCACGTTTAGTTACTAAAATGTATATATTTAATATATTTACTCTTGTTAATGTGTATGATAAAGTCTATAAAACCCCTTTTTTAATAGGATAATCTCAATACCTTGGAAGATAAGCGCTTTGCGCGGTTCTGTAATATTTATGTTAACATTATGTATCTTCATTTCCTTGTTATTCTTAATAAAAATAAGAAACATTGTTATTCTCAGGTAAACTTCTTGACTAATTTTCCTGCCACGCTTCCTTGTATTTAGCCAGAGGTTTACAGTTTGTTTAGTAAACTAAAACTTTGTTAAGTTACGCTAGCCTAACCCCCACGGCCCCCTTAAGTGTGTTACGTAATACAGTTATGGCCCTAACATATTATTAGTACTAAACTGAATGTGTTGTCTTTGCCACGCCAGACTATGTCACATTAAGTCACACATCTCTTTTAGCTATTGTCATATTATTTTACCAGCACCAGTGGTCGAATACTCCAAGACAATGGTTCAAACCTTTAGCAGGTCACAGCCCTCTTTAAGTTCAAATCATACAACCCCCCCTCCCCCCACTTCCCTCCCAGGAATGAATAAGTTTACAACTAACATTTTTACATTTAATCTATTTTGTAAATAACTGCTTCGGTGGCCACATGGTCTGAGGCGTCACTCTCACAGTGGACTAGACTTTTGATGACAGTGAGATCGAGGTTTTTAGGTATAATGTTGGTGGTTTTACCTGAATAATTTTCCACTCTTTATCCATACAAATGCAGGTACTCCCTCTAAATTCAACCTTAACAATCCTTAACTCACTAGCGTGATTAATACTTATTTATGAGTATAACATGAACAGGTAGTAAGAGAAGAGAAAAAATATTGTAAACATTTCATGAAATATGTACACTCCATTTAACGTGAAAGGTCTTAACTCACCTGATTGCACTATGACCTTATGTTGTAAGCTATAGCATATGGAACCATACAGGGAAAGCTTACCCCTCGACAGGGTGGACGAGAGGTACATAGTAGAAGAAAGTCCAAGTTCATCAATAATCAAGCCATCATTCATTGATATTAAACCATTTCCTGATGTGTGTTAGGCACAGCGATCATCACAGGCCTGGGAGCCATTTTTATACTCATATGCTTTTTCCAACAGATATTTTTACTACTTAATTATTATCTCATTTATTGCTTTATTCATGGTCATAGTATAGCATTGAACTGGTAGCCCCATCTATTAGCTTCAATGTGAAGTATTCAGACTGGATAGAAGTAAAGTGGTTCATTGATAGATGGCATTCATTATCATCATCATCTGTTTCCAGCCTGTGACCGGGTCGGTTTAGTAAAATGCCTCCATCTTCCTCTATCCTTTCACCACTCTTCCTCCTTTAATTTCTTCCTTTCTTCTCCTCTCACTTGGACACTTTCTGTTATCTGCTCCTCCCATCTCTTTTTTGGCTTCCTTTACAGTTTTTTTCCTACATATTTAATTTAAAACATTTTCTTCGGCATCCTCTCTTACATTGTCATTACATGACCATACCATCTCACCCTTGCTTCCTCTACTATCTCATGTACGTACTCCCAACTAAATATTAGATGTCATTACAATAACTTATTGAAATGAAACATTGATTCGCGGCCGCACCAGGGAATGTTCTGGCAAACAAAGACGTTCAACACCCGGGCCAGGGAATGTGTTAATGATAATGCAACTGTAATCAAAGATCTGCATTAACCAAACTTCAAGAGTCAATGCTGTGGTCAACGATGTTTCAGAAATAAATGTGCTGAACCGCGGCTGATTGTAATGAGTATTGTTACCTAAATGGTTTCCCACTCTCCCTCCATGCAAATGTAGGCACACTTTCTCTAAATTCAACCTACTTCATACCCAAGACATGAGCTTAATTAATTTATGTGTTTACAACCTGGATAGGTAGTGAAATGCAGTGATTAAGAAAAAAGGTTGTGTTATGAAAATTTAATAAATTGGATCTATAGTGACTGTCTTGTATTTTATTTACTTTATTATATTGATAATTCAATATACAAAATATAAATCTTGTATTTAAATAGGTAGCAGTTACAAAATATGATAATTAATAATACCTTGAGCACTTTGCCACTTGGATAAATGACTTGTCAGTAAGATCTTCACCGTCTATCACAAGCACCTTCAGTTTACTATGGTGCCGCTGTATAGCGTGAACAATATCCGGGTCATAGATCTGCACGACATCATCAATAAACAACTCTTCGAGTAGCTCACACCCATCGACAATTCGAGCTAGACTGTGGCTGTCCAGTCCCTGAATGAAAAACAACAACTGTTATTGCCAGAAAACTATCTTACATTGTAAAGATATTACACTCTTGATATACAAAATTTAAATATTTCAAAAACTTAAGACAGTTCCATAAAAATACTTTAGTGACACAAATCAAAACAGCAAACAAATGTCCTGTGGTATGTGCAAGATTTTACCAAACAACTCTTTTCAGACAAATTTTACAGACATCTAATATGAGTCGGGCACTTGTGTCTGCTACCAGACCTTGTAAATACTAACACCTTGACTCAACAATGATTAGAGGGAAATAGGGGGTACACACAACACCCCAGTGATTGATTGAGACTGAGGTCCCTCCTAGTGCACACATGGGAATAATATGATAGACATACTACCTGGAGACAGGAATCTAGCCAAGGACCTTTGGCTTAGTGCACCAATGTTCTACCACTCAGGATCTGTCCCCTGTACTTATAGTTTGAGGCAGAGTCTGTGATGGATGTGTGGAAACTACTCACCTAACCTACTCAGTCACCAGCCACTCGGGAGTGGACTTAAGACTGTTAGTACAATGACAGTTGTACATTGTTATAACATTGATGCGCTAAGCCGGAATTAATTCCTGTGTCCATTTTCAAATGTACGAAATTGTTTGATGCATCTATATCTGTAACTATAAGATCAGTTACATCTTCTAAACTTCACCGGTCATTTACAATTAATTGTAAGTGTTGACTCAAGTACATCCATTTACGAATAGCAGGGTAGAGAGTGTTATGTGGTACTTATTAGAAAGTTGATAGTTACAATATTGAGCATTACTTTACTCAGCTTATCTTACTCTTGTTGTTTAAGGTGGGGTTGTAAGGGACGCAAGATAAAACTGGTGTTTTTCCACTTTTTATAGAAAAACATTCTTTTGGTAAAAATAAATCAAATATTGCTTCAATACAAACATATACTTTAATTTTCTTCACATGGTGACCTCAACATTTCTTGAATGTGTGTAAAAGGTGTCGTGGAATTTAATAATTTTTTCTCTTCATTTAAAAAGTTTATCATCTAATGCCGCCATGCTCATGACGGATATTCAACAACTGTTGATATCACCATGAAGAAAATTAAACTTTCGTTTTCTACTGGAGCACTATTTGATTTATTTTGACCAAAAAGTGTTTCTATAAAAACTGCAAAAACAATGGACTTTTATCGCGTTCCCTACATCCTCACCTGAATGAATATGTTATAAAATAAATCCTTTTATTAAATTATTTTGAATACTTACTTTGCAATGGGTCAAATTCAAAGTGGTAAGTTGTTGTAAACGGGATATTATCATATATCCTTCTTTGTCCAAGGGCTGACACCCTTCTAAAATTAAAACCTCCAGATCTGGGAAAAATTGGACGACTTTATCCAGCAAATCAGCACTGTTCTCGCCCAAATGGCAGAAGTTCATGTTAAGTCGGCGCAACCTTTGGCAACTACCGAACAGCGCCGCAACAAGTTGACTGGCGTCGTGCCTGTTGTGCATCTTGAGCTCAAACAGCACAGGGGCGTCAGACAAAACTTGATAGATGATCGACATTTTGGTTGTGTGATCACAAGAGAAACACAAGCTACGCCATAGAAACGTGTCCCGGTACAGGGCATTCCAACGCACACAAACGTCACTGATAGTCGAGCAGAGTTCTTCAGCACTGAAATGTGACATGATTTTAAGTAACATTTCGTTTGGAAGTTTATTGATATTTTTGGCACTTAAAAGTATTTTTGAAGAGCTATGGACATGTTTGTGTGAAGACGATGGAGTTTGACCACTTGTCCCTGGCACCACAGGTTCCATCGCTATCAGAGGGCATAGCCACCCAACCTGTGTCACACGACAGAAAAAAAAAACACATTTCAGTTCGTGAAAATCAATGCTAGACTATTGTGTAAAGAAATGTAAAATAAATCTGTTGCCCAAAAATGGTATCAATTTCTAATATCAACTAACTTAACCCGAATAATGAAGGGTCAATAACAAAACCAGTTTTTTTTTATTTAAATAATATTTTCTCAAATTATGTTGGAATTTTTTTATTCAAATAGAAATGTTTTATTTTCAGTATGTCTTCAGTTTTTATATTTGTTTTGTGCAAACTGTCAAACATTTTGTCATGGAACTGTTATTGAGTGCAAACATCAGCGCAACCTGCTTCAGTGGCTGCATGGTCTAAGGTATCACTATCGTGTTAGAATAGACAGCTGATGACAGGAAGATCAGGGTTTGAATCTCGGTCAGATGTAATGAGAGTAGTTTTTACTACATAAATGGTTTTCCCCTTTCACTCAACACAAATATGGGTGAACTTACTCTTAATTCAACCCTCCTCATCCCTAACTCATTAGTGTAATTAGTACATATGTGTATAGCCTGAACAGGTAGTAAGAAAAGTTTGAATAGAATCCAATGGTTTAGTAATTAACTAATAAGTGAAGACGGTACTGTAATTAACAAGCACTTTCTCGTATCGTACTCGGAGTCGCTCCTATTTTCTTAATACAAAACTCCCTGGGTTTTACAAGTTTTCCAGATGCAGCTTTTACAACCAACAAAATTAATTTTGGAATTAGGATAACCCAAACAACTCTTCAACTTCCAGACTAATCATACACACAAAACAAACTTACCAAACTTATTCTAACTTTGGTTTCCTCACTCTCCAGATGGCCATGTAATTCAGCTGAGCTGAACTTGTGTTAGTGCACAGTTAAGACTACTGACCTTTGTCAAGTGTTCTGCTGACTACTCAGCCTCTCAAGGAAACTCCAGCAAGTGGGTGGCTGTGATAATTTTACCCAGCCCAAAAACAAAACGCTTATATTTTATGTACAAAGCATTGTCTTCAAGCTTCACTGCTTAACACACTAATGCATTCAAGTTAAGAAAGCAACAAATAAATTCCGCAGCTGGCTTGCCAGTAATTTGATGCATGGTCGCCCCTTCCCCATCTTTCTATTCCTTCTACACAAACATTCTTTTTTTTTTTAACTTGCTAGCTTATATAGTATTGTTGCCAAGAATTATATTGTTGCATTATCGTTTTCCTTTATTATGTCTCTTATTTCTCCTTTTTTTATTATATTAAAATTAAAATGTTTCACCTGATCCCGAATTTAATAGCCTATATGTGAATTATTGGTTTAATCAGAGAGCATACATCATCTTTAATTAAACCACAAAGAAATCAATAAAAACAACAACAGAAAACCCTAATACAACCTAACTAGTTTTTTTTAAATAACCCGGGTCTTTTTCAACCCTGGGTGGTGCATGCAGTCATCCTTATTGAAGATAAGCATGCTACTTAATGGATTTGTTAATATTTTCTCTCCACGATTAATATTTTCGTTAATTCTAATATACTTTGGTGGCAACATGGCTTGAGGTGTCAATCTTACAACTGAATAGACTGCTGAAGACATGGAATTGAGGTTCAAATCCCATTCGAATGCACCGAGGGTGTTTTTTCTTAAATGGTTTTCCACTCTCATTCCACACAAATGCAGATACACTTCCTCTAAGTTCAACCCTTCTCATCTCTAACACATTAATGTAATTAGTACATATGAGTAAAACACAAATGAGTAGCAAGATGCGGAGATAAAAAGAAATGCCCCCGAATAGTTTCAAGAGGCATCCTATCTAACTCATGAAGGCGGCAAACCACCCTTACTTGTCGGCTCCATCCGCAAGTTGCCAACCCCAGGTAGAGGAAGTGTACCTGCTTTCATGGAGAGGGAGAGTGGAATTTAACACCTTTAGAGAGAACACCCTCAGTAAATCTGAGTGGGAATTGAACTCAGATCTCGTCGTCATCGGCAGTCCAGTCTATTGTGAGAGTGGAGTGATGTCTTAAGACGAGGCGCCCCAAAACTCAGTTGGATGTGACAGCATCTTGTGTTGGTATTTGTGTTAAGAAATGAGAAAACCCTAAATTATTAGTGTACTCTACTTGACATCGGCAAATCGCCCACATTCATGGATATTCGTGGAGAACAATAAATTTAAATATAGTCTAAAAAAATTGCTCCTGGACAAGCGAATCAAACTTGGGACCCTAGACTTGGTGCGCTAATTTTCTACCTCTGAGCTATCCATGATTTGTCTCGTGCACATAATATTTCCTCACTCATAGCTTGATTCCAGTGTCCAACGGTCATTTTTCAGAACTCGTGTCATACATTAACAATGACATATATCACCATGCATACACATTTTAAACTTGAAGAAGTGGCAACATACATGCTCACAAGTGGTTGTTTCCCCGATGTTTCCACACGTCAATGAGAGACTCTGCCTAAACTATGAATGATGACTGACCTTGAGCAGAGAACAAGTCCTGCATAGTTTAGTTGTAGAATCGAGGAGTCATGGTCTAATTCACCCGTTAAGTAGTTATTTCTCATATGAAGCCTATAGGATATTCAAGTTAATTTGTATAAAAGGTTATCATCTATTACCAGCAACAATTCCCCTAATGTGTCACTCGAGAGACCTACATCTTACAGACACAAAAGGCTCAAAAATTCACTCAAAATATTTTAGATTATCCTGGGCAATCTCTTTCCTTGATTGTTGTACCAACAATCTGTGGTGTACCGCCCAGGCCTGCAATGCAAAGGGGGGCCCAATGGTATAAAGTAAAATGGCGAAAGGGAACTTTAAATTACTACAAATTTGGTAGAAATAATTATTTTGATCAATTAATTTAGGTCCTGATTATTGACAATTTAGATAGTTGAATATGTTTATCATAAAGTGTTGTAAATTATAACTAAGCTATAGCATTATTTCAATTATTTCATTCGGTTTTAGATAGCGCAGATTTTTTTTTATCTTCATGCAGTCAAGCTAACTAACTTATGATGTTCCCAACACAAAACTGAGACTAAAACAGTCTTTATAAGGTATGATTACTAAATTAGTAATTATTTAGGACCAAGCTATTAATTATTTTTTATAGCATTTATTAAGGCCTAAATGACTTGGAAAAGGGGGCCCAAAAATAAATCTTGCTGAGGGGCCCAAGCTTAATCTGTTATGACACTGCCAACCATTATAAAAACATAAGATTTTGGTGCTTTTTCTTTGACTGACTAGCTCAGCTTTTAATAAACAAAAGTTTTCCAGGATAACAAAGGTAAAATACAGGTTAGTCTGATCACTTAGGCAGCGGCATACTTGTGACAGGATGCCAGCACGCTATTACCCAACCACAGCTTTGCAACAACAACTTTGGGTCTCCCATTTAAGGTGGAGATCTTGAGAAAGCGAGTTAAGGTAGGCCTAACTGTTTTTGCACTTTTTAAAGCAAAACACTTTTTTGGCCGAAATAAATCAAATATTGTTTCAGTAGACATCTAGAGTTTAATTTTCTTCACATAATGATATCAATAGGTGTTGAATATCTGTCATGAGCATGGTGGCATTATCCAACAAACATTTTAAATTAAGAGAAAAAGTTGTCATTAAATTACAGAACATACATGACAGATATTCAACAGCTTTTCATATGACTGTGTGAAGAAAATTAAAGTTAATGTTTCTAATGGAGCAATATTTTATTTATTTTGGCCAAAAACTTGTAATTGCTATAAAAACTAACCTAAAAAAATGCTGCTCATAACTCACGCACCTTACATCTCCACCTTATATAACATTGTTTGATGTTCCAGTGATCTGGTCGTAAGTATGGCCGTGATCTTAAGAAGACTTATAGAGTTTAAATGCATTCAGACGTAATGGCCAATTCTCCGAAAGGTAAACTTTAGACCAAATTGTCCAACATGATTTCCTTTAAAATATGTGAAACAAACCTTATCAGTCTCTAAAAGTTGCGTAAGAGATTGTATGATATCAATAAAACTGATGAAGGCTTAACTTAGATGAGGTAGAATATAAGGCAAGGAATTTTGCTTTACTAGCCTAGACTACAAGTTATTTAAGACATTGTTTTTAAATTTTATCTTTGAGCATCTCGATACAGCTAAGAGAGACCTTCAACAGAACCGTTTGAACACCAACAAAATAATTAAATAAGACACAAAAATCAGTTGTGTAAAGTTTGTAATCCAAATATTTGGAAGAGGAGGACCTGACATTATATGTTCAATGAATGGTGAAAATAGGGGACATATACTCCATTCACGGTAGGAATTACTCTATGAAAGGTCTTTTTTCCTACCAATATCCTACTATATAATAGATTTCTGGTAGGGAAAAAGGCCATTCAGAAAACAATTCCTTCGCTGAACAGACTTTACTATTTGTGTAGGCCTATGCCTATTATTTAGTGGTACACACTACAACAATGAAAGTAAAGAGACACACAATCAAGTATAATATTTGTGTTAATTTGTGTTTATTTAACATCCAAAGATAAATTATATTTATCATTTTATGGTTTTAAGGAATCAAATTACAGCTAATGAATAGCTCTAAAAAAATATTATGCCTAAAACAAAAGCTTAGGTTATATTTTTAAAATAATTAATGTTACTTAAATCTTCAGGGCTAGTGTTATTTATATTTTTCCTATTTCTATTAGACTTTTATATATCTTTATTGTGATCATTATTTTGTTTTCAATTTTTATACTGAAGGGAAATAACTGAGAGAATTGACCAGTCGAATGGAATTTCATACCTTGTAGCTTCAATACTTATTATTTTCATAAGCTATAAGTTATTAAAGATATAATTGTAAGTATCAAAAATATTAATAAGAGCCAGAGTTTAAACAACAACGTTTATCACAAATATATATCCCCTAGACTTGAATCACAAATCATATGATGCACAGATCAGCTTAAAACAAAAAATGTGTTATTGCTGGGTGAAAATGTGAATAAGATGTTCTACACTTAGGTGCTGCTACCTAGGTTTTTTTAACGGTATTTGTTTTTATTGGAAAGGCGTAGTAAATGATAAAATTAAATCTTCTTTATTGTTATTATTATTGTTTCTTTACTAGCCTAGACTATATGTTATTTAAGACATTGTTTTTAAATTTCATACATAATAACGATAATAATAATTCAAAATTTCACAAACTTTCCGGCAATAGGTATTTTAAACAAATCATCGTCATCATAAATAATGTAGGCATTTATAGGCTTGTTAGTTTAAGTGATTATTTATCTAATATTTGGTATATTAGCTTATAATTTCTCTTTCATATTTACATACATGTTTAGCTTTATTAAACTTACATTTTTATTAACATCTATAAAATATTTCACAATGCATTGGTTTTCATAAGACCTGAAGATGGGGTCACATATAACACCGAAACATGTCGTCATAGAAGACTAAAGATCAAATAGGGGGAAGGGAGTAAAAGAATAATAAAGAAGATTTAATTGTATGGTATTTATTTTGTTTAGCTCAACGCAACTGTTACAAAGTTCAATGGGAACTTTCTACTGGTATAGTAAGTAGTGTCGTAAACGAATGGTTTATAGGTAGGTAACAAAACGTTCTAAGACACAAAAACTATTTATTGATAATAGATCACGACATTTAATAAATTAAATTAAATGGCAACATAAAAAAAGATCATTGCGGTTACCAAAACATTTCGTGCTCATTTCGCCCTCACTATGACAACTGCCTACCAAATTACACTACAAACTATGCTGAAGGATATGGACCACACTTCTTCAACAAGGAAATAATATTGTTATATAAATTGATTTTAAGTAGTATGGTATTTAAATATGAATATAAAATAAAAATCATATTTAGTAATAAATCAATTTCTTTGTCAGCGCCCTCCTTCCGTGGGCGTAATCTGTCAGTATAGCTTGCGAGTAAGGGTAGAGACGCTGACAAAATAGATGGTTGGGTTATAAATTATACTGATATGACTCTGTTTTTTTTTTTTTTGGCTTATTCGGAGCACTAGGAGTTAATACAAAAATGTGATGTTAAAAAATGTTACAAAAAGATATAAGAACTTTGACGTATGCGCTCGTGAAAGAACTGGCTTAGTTAGAAATATTAGCTACTGGGTTGACTGAAACTGCTCGCAACCCACTTTACATACTCGAACCCGGCACCCTGGGCACGACGGTTGTCCTTTAGCACAAGCACCCGATGACCCGATGTTCTAGTCCACGTGGTCTCGATGACAGGCAGAGGACTGCCTCCAAATAGATCTTAAGGTGTCGGCCGCGATAGTTCTAAATCAGAACCCTTTATAGCTCTATTCAGCCCAGTTGCCAAGCACAATGGAGACAAGTGGTTTTGAGCTTTCAGTGTTCTTTCCTAATTTTTAAGAACACATTACAACAAGCTAGCTTGACCAGTTCTTCCAATCACTTATTTTCAACACTGGTATGCTAGTTTTAAATAAACATCTAATTCAAGTCAAGGGTTTTTACATATTTAAAATTTCGTTTGTTAACTACACCTTACGCTGCTTTATAATAGTCAAACCTACACTTGGCCTTTCAATAGTAGTGCCAAAAATTCAAGCAAAAAACAATAGCAAGATAGACCGCTATTTTCTTGTCAATCCTCAATGTAGGGATCGAGAGAAAAGGCCATTGGCTTTGCAGTTTTTATAGCAAAACATTTTTTTTTTGCCAAAATAAATAAAATATTACTTCAGTGCAACATAAAGTTTAATTTTCTTCACATGGTGATATAAAATGTTCTTGAATATCCATCATGAGTATAACGATGTTAAATGACACACTTTTTATATGAAGAGAAAAATATCATTAAATTCCAGGACACCCATGACAGATATTTAACAACTGTTGATATCAGCATGTGAAGGAAATTAAACTATCTGTTTCAACTGAAGCAATATTTGATTTATTTTGAACAAAAAAAAGTTTTGATATAAAAACTGCGAAAACACTTACCTTTCCTGGCGTATTCTACATCCCCACCTTAAACGTCCCATCCCAACTCGGTGGTGTAAGGTGGCTTTCACACGTAATGGTTTTCCACCGTCGTTATGGATGGAACGGCGCCATAATTATCGAGGCACACAGGTTTTAATTAGAGCTTTCACATGTGACGGCACGGCGAGACTGCCGTGGATAGTCGTCGTGGTAGAGACGAAGTATCTTGAACCAGGGACGGCCATCGTGCCGTGAACGGCGCACTGAAATGATCAAGATACATTGTGTCTAATGCATCTTTTTACACACCACGATATTTTGCTTTCAGTCCGCATGGCGTGCTAGCGTCAGTCCCACGTTAATCTCTGTATTTGGTAGACGCTATAGCTTCCGGAACTTTCATATCTATGTTGAGGCATTAATTGCACAGGTTGAATTATTCCATCCTGTGCTTTGGGACAGAAGCTTAGAGGAGTACAAATCTCGAACTCACTCATCATCAGCCTGTAGGGTTTCATGCTTTAATCAATCCAGAATTCGAGACATTGCTATCAATGCCGTAGCCAGGGGGGAGGTTTTGGGGGTTCAAACCCCCCTGAAATTTTATGAACAAAATATATATGGCTTTATTTATAATTCAAACAATATCAAAATTAAGATACAAGTACAATTTAGGGGGCTTTGTTGCCATGAAAAACACTTCAGATAGCTTCTAGAACTGTTTATCATCTAGAATTTTTTCTATGCTCCAGCAATTGGAGGATGTGCCCGCCAACACCCCCCCCCCC
>CABFWB010006001.1:0-37950 GCA_902151455.1 Timema bartmani
CGGTGGTCTGACTCAACACGACTGGCGCGTTAGCCAACTACGCCACCGAGGCGGGTTTTTATGTACTATTTATGTGGATAATATAATACGTAGGACGCATTCATATTTTCGTCCTGCATTGTAGGAGGAGTCTGATATGAATGGCATCCCCTCACTCACGCTACCATCTATCAGTGAAGATGACGAGAACATTCCAGAGGAAGGAGAAACTTCCCCCTTGTCTCCTGCTAACAGATCTCCTCTTCATATTGCAGTCAGTCCACGACATGCAAAATTCAACCCTAGGTAAGAACCATCATTATCATCATCATCATCATTAACTCTTTCCGGTCTGTGGCCGGGTCAGTTTGGTTTAATTACTCCATCTTCCTCTATCCTCCCCCATTCTTCCTCCTTTAATTTATTCTATTCTTCTTCTCCCAATTGTACACTCACTCTCTGTTATCTGCTCCTCCCATCTCTTTCTTGGCCTGCCTGAGAAGGTCTACTACCTGAGGACCGATAAGTGACAGCCCCGCTACTCATGTGTAGGCCACGACAGGCTTGGTAAGCCGGTGGCCGAAACAAACAAAAATACTCGAGGTAGCAACATGCATTGAAAATATTAAATTATTATGATATTCTGGAGCAGCAGTTCTCAAAATGTGCATCTTCAAGTGCTCCACGAAAATATCGGAAAGAAAAATAAATAAAATATGACAGCATCTCAAAACTGTGAGTTTGTGCGGCCATGTCTAGGTACTTATTGGGTAGAAATTATTTAGTCCCTGCAGCGTGCTGTAAAGCAGTGTAGATAGCGGCTGAACCAGAACCTCCGGGAGTGTTGAATCATCTACCTAGTACTAGTTCTTTGGAGTCCAGTACCACAGGGAAACTAATAGTAAAAAGGAAGTACCACGATTCCTACTTAAATATTAGGTTCTTTGAGACCAGTAACAACAAACCACAGTTCGTAGTTTGTGGCAAAGTTTTGCCAAACAGTGCTATGCTCACAGCAAAAATGCGCCGTCATTTTGAGGAGGTCCATCCAGAATTCAAGGGCAAACTGACTGATTTCTTCAGAAGTAAGTACGGTGAATTTACACATGTCCAGAAAATCTTCTCCTATCAATCAAAAAACGATAGCGAAAAGGCGTTGATGGTATCCTACTTAGTCAGTTACCGAGTTTTCCAAGCTGACAAAGCCCATACCATTGCTTAAAATCTGATCAAGTCTTGCGTAAAGGACATAATGTAATGTATACTGAATAGAGAATCCACGGAACTAGTAGACACAGTTCCTTTGTTAAATTACACAATCTCACAGTAAATCGGGGACTTAGCAGAGGAAGTAAAAGCTACTCTACTTTCACGAATAAAATGCACTAAGTTTTCGCTCCAAATGGATGAATAAATGGATGTGGTTAGGTTGGCCATTTTAATATTATTTGTGTGCTACCAATACTTGGAGTCTTCACAAGAGGATCTGCTTCCCTGCAAGCCGTTGCCAACTAACTTAACTGGTGTTGGAATTTTCAAATGAATAGAAGAAGTGTTCACAGTGAGTGGAATGCCATGGGATGTGTTCACAGATGGCGCGAAGGCCATGACTAGGAAGACGGCTGGTGCTATTTAAAGAATAAAACAAAAAATCAGGAAGTGCAACAGTAGCCATTACGTCCTCCCCCGCCATGCAATTTATCTAAAATAAATGCCACCCTCCTTAAAAGAAGTTTTGGACGAAAGTGTGAATATAATTAATTTGATCAAATCACGACCTAAGAATACAAGGCTATTCAAAATGCTGTGTGATGACATGGGGAGTCTACATACATCTTTACTTCATCAACCAGAAGTAAGGTTGCTTTCTCGTGGCAAAGCTTTGACCCAGCTCTTTGAAATGAGGGCTGAAGTTAGAACCTTCCTGATTGATAATGACTTCTCTTTGGGAGACATGTTGTGTGATGAACGTTGGCTCATGAAATTTGTGTATTTAGCCAGCATTAAAAATGTTAATGACTTAAGTATCTCATCTCAGGAAAAGCAGTAAGAGTTTTTGAATCCAGCGATAAAGTACAAGCTTTTAAAAAGAAAATCAAGTTTTTGGCTGAATCAATTAAAAATAAAAATTTAGAGAGCTTTCCAATGGTAAGAGAATTTTGAGACATACCTGGAGACATCTTAAATTAGTTACACGTTCACCTGCTATGTTTGCTCGATAGTTTCAACTGTTATTTTCCGGAATAACTCCACGAAAAAATAAAACTTTTGGGTTGTAAACCCATACTCTGCTATTTTTGAATAACCATCCAGTCTGAAATCGCAGCATTATGAGTGCTTGATTGATTTGACATCAGATTCTATGATAAAAGAGAATTTTAAACTAAAAAGCCACTATCAGAATTTTGGTATCAGCTAAGAGACGAATTTGAAGTATTGTCAGATAAAGCGAAAATCATCCTTCTGCCCTTAGGAATAACTTATTCACGTGAATCGGGATTCTCTGTCTATGTGGCTACAAAAACAAAATACAAATCCCGCCTCAATGCAGAGTCAGAATTTCTCGGTTGCAGCTGTCCCAAATTCAACTATATATAGCCACATTGTGCAAATAACCCCTCCCATCCGAATCTAAGTTCGTGGTTTATAATTTATCGTTCATTTTTTATGCCAAGGGAATTTTTTTATCTGTGAAAATTGTTTTAAAAACCAAAGCTATGTGGGTAACATATTATGGACTAACAATACCTACTCTTCTTTGACTTCGTTATCAAATGTGTTGCCTTACTTTATGTGTTTTGTTGTTGTTTTTCATTTAGGAGTTAAGTAAGTTCCTTTTTTTTTAATTATTGAAAAATAACATTTCGAATGAAATAATACTTGATGTTTAACATGCCCAAATGCTTAAAAACTCGTTTCCATCGTGAATACTGCTGTCATTCAGTTTAGTACCTACGTAGGTGCTAGGTGAAAATATAATCGCCTTTATGCCAAAGACACGTAAGTGCAAAATTGATATTTTGATAAAACAATATTTAAAGTTTCAATTTTAAATCACTATTAACATGAAAAATTAAGTTTGGATCCATATTTAAGCTATTTAGAACTTGAAAGCAAATAGTGCTTTTGCTATACGATAGAATATTGACTAGTAACTTTAAAAATGAAATTAGTGAAAAACACCAAAAATGCACATACGTGACAAATTTCTCTCCTGAAAAGTGTTCCGCGATTCAAAAAGTTTGGAAACCGCTGCTATAGAGCAATGATGAACTTCTCTTGTGTTTCATTGAAACAGCAATCGTCTTCATGGGGTGGCAGGTCCACAAACGTTCATGTTTGATCATTCAAATCACAGCTCGGCACAGACAATATTTTTAAAACATTTTTACTAGCACCACGTCTTCTTACTACCTGTTCAGGCTATACGCATATGTACTAATTATGTTAATGATTTAGGAATGAGTAAGGTTGAATTTATAGGAAATTTACACAAATTGGCGTGGAGGTAGGGTGAAAAATGATTTTGGAAGAACTACCCTCAATACACCTGACCGGGATTCAAACCCCAATTTTCCTGTCATTGGCAGTCTAGTATAACACGAGAGTGATGCCTTAGACAATGCGGCCACCGAAGCTGGTCACAGATAATATTGAATATTTTTCATTTCAGCTGAGGAAGAACATTTTATCTCGTCTCCTGTCCTTAGTACACCAAAAGGTAGCATCAATGGCTATATGATATATATGTTGCATCAAAAAGTATTCTAGCAAAGTAAACGTGTTACCTTTCATAGTAAAATGAGTGTAAGTGCCAAATATATCCCCAAGTAACAATTAATAGGCACCATCGGCAACATTAATTATCCCTCGTGGTCGAAATATAAATATCACCTTAAATATTGATGAATAATACTACATACATGATACTAGTTAGATTCTTACAAACTCTCCTATAGTTTGTTCATCCAATCTACAAAATAGAACTTATCATAATCATGGATTGCTCTCCTGTAAAAATAATATTTTCAATTTAGCCATATTTTTTCCAAACAGTTATTTTCTTCATGTGATTTTTAATGGGAAAACACTGGTTGCTCCCCATTTACAATCGGACATTCTGTTTATTCATTTACTTATTTATTTTAATTATTATTGTTTTAGCTGCCAATAACTCTTTTGCAATTCAAACCAGTTTGACTTATAATTAGTAAAAATAGAATTTAAAGAGTAATAAAGCATATAAAATGAGTTTATTTAAAACATGGGAGATTTGTTTGAATATAAATCACCACACATATATATATATGTATATATAAATTTGTTCTTGTTAAATTTTTTCTCAGTATTGCAAAAAATATTATTTTTCATTTACTACGAAAATTAAGATTATCAGGAAATGAGCTTTTATTTTTATATTTGTCTTGAAAATTAAGTAATATAAATATTAAATAGACCTCATCGTGTTGAATATATCGTTTGTTGAACGAACTATTCTTTAATGTGGGTGAACTAATAGTGACAATTTCCAAACAAATTCAGAGAGGTTTGTGCCACACTCACTTAATGACATATTGCCAACATAACAATACCTCCTTGCAGAAGCTTAGATATACTAAACACGACATTTATGCAAACGTATTTTAATTCTTTTCTCAGAGGATCTAAACATAACCCCAAAATTTGAATAAACCTAAAATACACATATCTCAGTCTTCTTCTTCTTTTGGGAATCGGTCCTGAAACAAGTTTCAACTAGACATCTTCCATTTTCCTCGGTACTGAACGTCTCTTTCATCCTTTTGTAGCTTCTTCCTTTCTTGTTTTCTGTTCTCATTCCAAACCTTCTACTTCCTCTTCCTCTATTTTCCCCTCCATTATCCTCTTCATTAAACAATCCCTTCAAAGTGTGTTGCTCAACCAAGAGGGTTTTCTCTTCGTTATCATCCTTATCAGGCTCCTCTCTTCTCCTACCCTCCTCAACACCTCCTCATTCCTCACCCTGTCCATCCATTCCACCTTCTCCACTCTTCTCCCTAACCACATTTCAAAACCCTCCAAATATCTTTGTTCCTCCTCTCATTAGAGAACCACAGAATCATCCAGACTACTTCTAGTTACCTGTTATGGAGAAGGGATCTCCAGGTTGTAGCACAGACCTAACTTCCCCACGTGATGGATGTGGCCATCCGCGACATGGATGGTGTAAGATCATTACAACTGGGCCTATATTTGTGGACATTATTTCCCACTCCAATCTGACTAGGTTCAGTTGGCAACACTCGCGGGGAATGGATACTAAGCAACTTTCTCTTACGTTTACAAACTATATTGACTACGTATTGAACGGTTCTTCACAATTACTCTCTTGCTCCATTGGTCCTTATTCTTCTCCTTCTTTATTCAGTGTTCTGTCTTACGACAGGTCCATCCCTGTTGTCAATGAACTTAGACCGCCAATGCACCCTGTCCTCTGCCTCCTCCTTCAGTTCTCAGGTTCCTGGAATCACTTAATGTATCCTTATAGTAAATGAGATCCCCAGACTTGAAAGCTATCTGCTCCTCTGCTCCTCTGTTCCTCTGTTCCTCTGCTCCTCTGCTCCTCTGCTTCTCTGCTCCTCTGCTCCTCTGCTCCTCTGCTCCTCTGTTATAAAAGTTAGCTTGCCTACTACTATGTTTTTATTGTTACTTTTATGTGCTTCATAACAAATAAATAAATATACAACAAGTTGGGTATGTCGATTGATCGTGTGTGTGTGTATTTCAGGGTAGAGGAGCTCCGCTGTGATCGTGTGGGCCGAGGACGATCAGGTAGAGGACGATCTGGGGGTGTGAATCAAAAGACAGGTTCCTTAGAAGGCTTGAACCTTGAACTGCGAGGGGAAGTAGAACAGACCAGGAGCAGTGTGGAGAGACTAGACACTCAAGTGTCCTCCCTGCATCACGATGTTGCTACGCTCAGTCAAGAGGTACAGTCACTACAAACAACACATTATAACACAACATCACTTGTTGATTTATTTTACCAGTACCGCGTCTTCTTACTTCCGTTCAAGTTATACGCTTATGCCTATGTATTAATAATTGGTTTTACAAATTAGGAAAGTTGTATTTAGATAAATTGTACCCGCATTTGCTCGGAGGGAAAATGTAAAACCATTTTTGTAAAAAAAACTCAATACACCCGACCGGAGTTCAAACCTAGATCCCCCGTCATCAGCAGTTTAGTTTACTGCAAGAGTAGTGCCTTAGACCATGCGGCCACTGAAGCAGGCTTTCACTTATATTCTTGTCCAATTATGGTGTATTTCAAAACGTTGACTTAATTAAATCTGATTATCTAAGTTGAATATATGATATTTAAAACTGTACTATCAGTTGAGATAGAAAAGTGTAATTAATAGCCACAAACTGAATAGTAGTTTTTACAAATTAATGTTCCCACATAATGGCATATTGTTTTGACTAAGAATACTAAATTAAATGAATATGATGTATGACTAATGTATTTAAGTAACACACATATTATAGAATATTCGAAAGAAAGTTACAGGAAAGGTTAATAAAATATATAAAAGGGGACGAACACAATATGGCTTTTACTATGAAAATAAGAACACAGTTCACACTTTGCTGCCACTGTACAAAGAGGTAATTGCTACCTCTTGAAGAAAGTCTATCGTTACCACCCAATCCCCCGACCTAGGTTTCATTCTATCAGCGCTCATCAGGAGGGAGCGTTTCTAAACACTTTTCCTGTATCTTCTTCCCAAACATTTACCTCGTAGAGTAAAAAGAGGGTTTCCTTATAGAAATACGAATATTATATTGATATTTATAGTCACTCTCCTAAATGTTCATCTTTAAACAGCTATTAAAGACATTGCTTACCTGTGCTGTAGCGGCAAGTCAGGATAGATGTCACATGTGCTTACGATTTCATTAGATCAATCTTACGAATATGATATTAAAATAGAAACCATAGATTCTTAAATGAGTTGGAAAATAGTCTCACAATGTCAAAACCTTATTATTTTGAGTTTGAAATATCTTTTTTTTTAAATTGTTTAGACTTTAACTTACAGTATTTGGTCAGTTCGCGAAAATTGCCCACAGGAATATTACTGCCGGGATGGGAATTAAAAAAATACCTTAACAGAATTTGTCTCATGTAAAATAGGAAACCGGGGGAAAACAAATTTAGTTTTCAAGTCATGTTTGGGAATATATTTTACTCCATACCGGTTGTATTTCAATAAATTGTGTTAATTCACTTTCATTATAGTAGGAACTTATTTTGTCGAAAAGTAATTTATTTTTTACTCTAATTGTTTAAAAAAAAAGTTTGTATCTGTTTAATGCTGGATTGTTATAGTAGGGCTGATGGTTATTTCAATAAAGGAAATATAAAATGGTATTGTTGAAGCTGTCATAGCAACGACATGTGTTTCATATTTAGAGTAATGTTGATGTTTTAAACTCAGGTGAGAAACGCTATCCAGGCACTCCAAGAGTTGGCTACGAGTAACACTACTATGGCTACAAGGTATCCATATCCTCTGCCAGCCCACTCGAACCCCAACCTTCCGGACAACAGTTTGAGAAACAGTCACATGCCCCTGTTGCAGCGAAGCTCCTCCCACCCCCCCGACATGTTCTGTTGGGATGACGATACACCACTCCTCACCACTCATCTAGTTGACCGTGAGACTCAGACAGACCTGCCCGTTGAAATGATGGAGCAGTTCGTCCTCCAGAACCCTCGTAGAGTGCTTATTTTGCTTGGACTGGAACAAGACCCCCTCGTGTCCACACTGTCTTGTGCTGGCTCCGGTAGTGACATTCCCCCTCAAGATAGGAGTGACGAACTCCACTCCTCTGTCCGACAACCTGAACCTCTACCTTGTTCCTGGTTCTCTGGGACAACTGAGGAGGTTCATCCTCCTCACCGGTTCAGCACTGGTGACGTTGAGGATAAGCTACGGGAAATTCACCCTCTACCTCCGACACGTTCCTTAATATTCAATCCCTTCAACAGCTGAATCCAACAATCATATATAGAGAGAACAAATGTTTGGATGAGAGAAAATGGGATTTACATCCCAAACTGACCAAAACACTTCCCATTTGTTGCTGAGATTACTTGCGTCCCCCTTCTATTTTGTATAACACGATACAATAATATATTATATTTAATGTTACCTATGGTAACGAGTTTTACACGTGTTTAATAAAAGGCTACTTTCCACACTGTCATACATTTTTACTGAACCCTCCCAGTTTGTACAGTAATTGTTATAATCAAACTCATGCGAGCCAGTCACACTGTTATAATATTCATGAATATTTTATCAAAGGAAGCAACCTTATATTTATATATTTTATGGAAATTTAATGTTCAAACTCAGAGATTTATTCGTGAAAATTAACTTTAATGTTATATTTCATCCATGGGAGGACAATGTTTAATAAAATGAATAAAGTTTTAGCTAATATCACTATCAAGGCCTAATCTATTTCTAAAGACCTACTTGTTAGTAAAGTGTTTGCAATATTTATATAAACATATTGTTTGTGTAATCTATATTTTTGTTACAAAACAACTTGGTGCAAAGAGGTGGATTTATTAATTGAATGAATAAAATTAATGTTCTATACCATACTATGATAAATTAATTTAATGTTTGATTTTTTTGAACATTATTAAAAATTAAGGTAAAGTTTTGATAAATATTAGTACATCTTTAAGCGTACATATTTAAATGATAAAATTATATCATTTAGGAAACGAGTATTAAGACTTATACCAACAAAACTTTGAAGTAATTGGTAAGAATGCACAAATTTACTCATAACAATAATACAGTTCTTTCTTATAGAGTAATTCATCACAATACCTAATATCGTCTTTATCGCATAAATATCTACGAATTAAATTTACACCCACCAAATAAATTAGTTTCCATCATAATATCTTCACATAACTTAGTGGTGTTGTTTCTTTATTAATGAAAAAGAAATTGAACCTATTATTGTAAAAATAATATTGCCCTCATAGAACACAACTTAAATATGAATGTATATGTTATAATCATATCACTGTGTCCAAATCAATGTGATGTGCAAAACGTAGTGCCTAAATATATTTCTAAACACTATCCAGCAATGCAATCAATAATTATTCTTATTCCTATACAAATTGTAATTATATACATGACTAAGCTATGTCAATATTTTCCATTTAAAAATTATTTGTGAGAACAACATGAATAATACCTATTTGAAAATGTTAAATAAAACTATAATCATTCCTTGTTTGTAAATATTGTAAAATAATAATTACCTATGTTAAATCAATACTTGTTGTTTTATTACATGTATTAAAAACATTTGATTCACTTTCAGAGTGATTACAATAATACTGGTCAGGAGCTAGGAAATCTCTTTTTGGAGTGGGAAGTTCCAGAAGAAAGTAAATTCTGGAGTACAGTACTCCTCCAGAATACCTTTGTCCCTAGAAGACATTTGAAGGGGATAATATTGGTATTAAGACCACCTGTGAAGAATTACATTGTTATAAAATGATAATTATTTTGAATTTTGGTAGAAATCTTCCAAGAAAAGAAAGAAAATAGAATGGTAAAAAAATTAAAACAGTTAAAATATTACAAAATTTATAATAATGTAAATGATAGAAAAAACTATATTTTAATATTAATTATTGTTCAGCTTTAGCGCTCCCAACAGAAAAAGAATTAATACTGTAAATATTTTAAGGATAGTTTTGTAATATTATTAAAACCTGTGTACATGGGACTTATCGATACTTATCGTTAGTAATTTGCAACCCATCCCCAAACTAAAGATACAAAGTAACAATAATGATAAATATATTTATTAAAAGAAAAAGAAACACAGAGTTGGTATTCAATAACACCAAATATAAAATTGATACTCAATGTACCATTTTAAATTTCTAAGCCTTCAGTTTAAATATATTTATATTTTTTTGATGACACAATCGTTAATATTTTTAACACGTGCACCTAGCAACGATCGCCTTCCCTATAAAGTTCGTATCCCGGAAGTCTCATAAACTCTATCATTGAGTTAAGGATATATTAGTCTTAAAACTATGTTTCATCTAAATAAGTAGTTATATAAGTTAACTATAAAACTTCCGAATCACTTATCCCAACATTCTCTTTATAAATATTTAAATTAATTAACTTATAATATTTATTTAACTTAGTAAAATTAAAATAATTAATTTCTAGACCAAAAGATTAAAAAAAACTTTTACAGCACTTTCTCTACAATGAGTTGAATTTAATAAATATATGTAAAACACTATATAACAAGTAAAAGAGAGTAGAGATAAACTTGCCATAGCTTGATTCAATCATTTTATGCTATTAAGTTAGTGAGCCTGCAACACGTGTCTAGGGCCTCACTCTATAGGGAGCCTTTTAAAAGAGAGGAAAAACTAATCTGAAACTCAAAAACAATAAATATTTATGAGCTAGCATATTGGATACTAGAAATTAAAACATTTCATTTTTAGGCTCAAAGATAGATCGGGTGGCAATGAAACAATATAACTATTCTGAGGTAAAGAATTGCTCTAGACTTATGAGAATAATATGAGAGGGGACATTGAAACAATATAACTGTTCTGAGGTAAAGGGTTGCTCTCGACGGAAGAGACACCATGGCCCTGCAGCCGATATAGAAAAACAGTAATTTTCTTTTCAAGCCAGCTTAATGCGTCACGATCGCATGCTGGAGCACCAAGATATACGGTAACTTATCTACCATTATAAAATAAACGCCTCAATTGTTTCATTCTTTCCTCGACGATTCGAAAAGAGACACCTTGGGACAATGCTCCACCAAACTTATCTACCGGACCACTAATTCTCGGCTGTGGTTTCAAAGATGGTCCCGCTGCCGCCACCACGGGTTGTGGGAGGACTGTGGATCCCATCTGCCTCGCAGGAGCTTGTGTTTGAACACCGTCACCCAGGCTCGGAGGCAGTCCTCCTTAAGTGGGGTGAGGGGGGCTCACAGCCGGTGGCGCTGAGGCACTGCCTCCTTGTCCTGACGGTGGCACCGCTCCCACCGGGAGGATGGAACCAACATTTCCACACTGACCATGAGAAAGGTAATTCTATTGCTTTCGCCACTCCCGAGGCCTTGGACAGAATACAACTCAAGGCCATGAACCTACCTACGGAGGTGGGACAACTACTGGAAAGGATTCACAAGGTATTTGAACGATGGGACGAAAACCTCGATGTATATGAGCTTTACCGGCATTTTGTAAAAGCAAACGGTCGCATAGCATTTGACTAGAAGGAAGCTTGGCCTAAATGTTATGTTTTTACGCATAACCCATAATGGCTACAGTTGAAAAATTAAAGATTGGGCAGTTGAATGCTATGTGGAGTGCGACGATAATGGATTAGATCAGGAAGGTTGTGGAAGACCTGCAACTAGACATAGTCTGTCTGAAGGAACAGTAAAGTACCCGAGGTGGGAAGATACCACAGATGTCGGTGAATGCGAGAATAGTGGTATCTGGGAAGTCACCCGTGAGTGCAGTAGTGATCTTTGATAAGCATCTAACGATCACAAGGGTTGATCAATTATGCAACGAGAGAGTCACTTATGTTAAAGTAAGATCGATAATAGGCAAAGTCATTCTTGTTAATATGTATTTTCAGAATAGAGAAGATTTAGAACCATATTTAGAAATTATTGAGGCAGTAGATGACGTATATGGAGAGACTCCTGTTATTTACTTAGCAGATACGAATTCTAGGTCACCCGTGTGGTTCAGCGATGTGTGGAGGAGAGCAGATGGAAAAAAATGAGGACATCGTGCTTATAAGAGGGGAGAGAAATTGGAAGAGATAATTTCGACGAAAACTTATAGTGGCGAACCTACCAGGGAATCCACCAACACACCAAGGGAAAGCTGGGGCGAGTTCCAACATAGACGTGACATTTCATAATCAAGAAGATGGTGAAATGGTTACTAACTGGAAAGTGCTGGACGGAGTGACAGTCAGTGACCATAATTTGATCACCTTTGAAATATAAATAGAAGGTAGAAGGTAAGATCAGATAGACATGGAGAAAAGGATAAGATACAACATAAGGAAGGCAAACTGGGACAGGATAAGGGGCTGTTGGTGCTCCCGCCTGAGGTGGCTGAAGGAGGAAATGTCAATATCGCCACCAAGGAGTTTACCAGGTCAGTTCAGAGAGCTATGAGGGCATCCATCCCAATGGATGAAGGATACATTGAATATAAACAATCGACCATGGAACGAACGACTTGGAGGACTCCGAAAGGAGATGAGGGTAGCACGAAGTAGATATCAGAGGTCTATAGATCCTGCTAGTCGTGGACTGCTCCTCAATGGGTATAGACTGAAAAACGATTTTGAATCCACCCTGGTGACGCTAAATAGAGAAATCTGGGAACGAAATGTGGAGGAGGAATTGAGAAGTAACGCATGAGGATTAACGTTTCAGATAGGTAAAGGAAAGGTAAGACCTCCAACAATTATCTCGATACTAAGGAAGCCGGGGGGAGGATTTACATCAAACTGGGAAGAATCAGTGAGGCTGCTGATAGATACCCTATTCCCAGACGAAGACGGAGAAGACGATGAAGGACAAGTGATAGCTAGACAGGATATGACGAGTAATTACGACAAATATGAGGTGACAGATCCAGTAACCCAGGATGAGGTAATAAGACTTGTGGCTGAAATGAAAAGAAGAGGCACTTGGACCAGATGGGATCAGGGTGGAGGTCCTTCAACAAATCATCGAGCAGGTAGCGCCCTTCTTAGTTAGATTGATGAATTAGTGCGTGGCTCAGGGCCGCGTACCAAATATATAGAATCAAAGTGAGGTAGTTATCCTGAGTAAGGGAGAGGATAAGGATCCTCAACTCCCGAAATCGTACAGACCTATATGTCTCTTAAATGTATGCGGGAAATTGCAAGAAAATATCCTGTGCAATAGATTGCAAAAACATAGAGAGGCTGTGGGGGTGCATCAACAGCAGTTCAGTTTCAGGAGGAGCAGGTCTACGGAGGACGCTATCTGTGAGATCATGAGTCTGTTGTTCTTCCTTCTGTGGAGATGACGGTAAGGTGGAGGAGGGGGCAAAAAGGTAGGAGAGGAAAGGATGTCGGGAGTGGTACTTATGTGGCTGCCCGAATGTTTCTGAGCGCTATAGGTAGGTTGGTAGGGTTGTTGTAAAAAAGAGTGTACGCAGAGAGAAACTACAGGAGTTCTGGTTGTCTTGTTTGTCCTACCTTTCTGTTTTATTATTTTTTTGCCATCCATACATCAACGGTTTTTATCCGTGGGGAGGAGGTTGGGCCCAACCCTCCTCCCTAGTCTTACACTATAACTTATATTAAACACATACATATATACACTCTTAGAATTAGTCTTAATTAACCTATATACATTCCCGTCCCGCTACTGCCACTGGATCGTCTTTTGGTCCCTTTTATTGTTAAGTGTTGGGCTTAATAGCCCTTCTCAGCCTGGCGCTGCCTCTCGAGAATTCTGGACACTAATTACGGGCGCACTGGGGGCTCTCGGTGGTTCACTCGGTTTCGGAACGGTCACAAGATTGCCGCACGACAATTCTTGTAGATAGGGCTTGAGATAAATACGTATTGGGGATATTCGTGGACATTTCGGGAGCGTTTGACAACTTGTGGTGGCCAGTGCTATTCGGGAGGCTGAGAGAAATTAGATGTGCGGGTAACCTCTATAGGAGTCTTATGAACTACTGTATGTGATATGTGAACCTGAGATTCCAGGAATTACAGTAAGCAAAAACTTAAGAAAGGATGTCCCCAGGGGTCAGTCTGAGGGCTGATTTTTTTGAACGTAGCACTCGAACCTGGTTTAGTAGAGATTGAGACAATCCCTGAAATGGACGATATACTCATAATAGTTGAATAAATATCTAGAAGAGAATTAGAAGCCAAGAGTGAAGCAGTTCTTACTGGGATGAACTCTTGGTGTAAAAAGGTAAAACTAAGTTTAGCTCCTGCAAAGACATCTTACGTGCTATTCAGGGAGGTGCTCAAGAGAAACCCAAGGGTTAAGATTTACGGACAGACGATAAGACGGATTAAGGATACCAGATACCTGGGCGTGATGCTGGATTAGAAGCGCGACTTCATGACGCACGTGGAGAACGCATGTGGAAAAGCTTTGAGAGCTATGAATAGGATCATCAACATAGACCAGGGCAGATTTAAACTGTCTATGAGGCTGATCAGATTGTATCACAAGGCTATGTTCGTCTCCATTGTGGGTTATGGAGCTGGCGCGTGGGCTCATCGGCTCAGACAGGTAAGAATCAGAAGGGAAATCGAATCCTTCAGAGAAGTGTACTTTTGAGGCTATCTGGAGCGTACAAGACTGTTGCCACAGATGCTTTGTGTGTAGCCTTGGGCATCTGGCCCTTGAACTTGAGGTGAGGAGGAGAGCAGCATTGTATTGAATAAGGAAGGGGGATATGGAGAAAGTGGCTGATCTTAGGAGAGAAAGGATAAAAACGGGACTTCAGGTCAGGAAATATCTAGAAGAGGAGTGGCAAGACGAATGGGAGTGGAGCCAAACAGGTAGAAAAACGCATAAGATATTTCCAAGCATTGCTGAATAGTTGGAAATGGAGTACCTGCAGCCCTCTCCAGGTTTAGTACATTTTATTACTGGGCATGGTCCATATAAGGCCACTCTCTTTGCTAGACGACTGGCGGATACAGAAATTTCCGATTATAGAAGGGTGGCGACGCCGGAACACGTCATGCTGGAGTGCATTGAGACGTTTGAAGATAGAATGAACCTACAGATACCGTTGCAAGTGAGCACGGTTTATCACATACTGTGTGACGTGGACCGATGGAGTCTTCTGGATGCAATTGCGGATAATGTGTCCAAATACGAAGGAGACAAGTACTTAACTGCAATGAAAAATAGAGGACAAAATAGAATGGTCAACTTAAGACAAAGGTACAGAACGGAGAGTGACAGTGAGATGACAGTAGACAATGACGTTTCAACAGATATGGATGACACATAACAGTACGACTTGAATAAGTCACTTGGTGTGACCAAGACAAACTGGATTATCGGCTGGCTGGGTAGAATGTGGTGGGGATCTCCAGGAAAACCGGACCCTAGCTGAGGGAAGGAGTGCTCTCTGGATTCAAGTAGTGTGAACTGATGATGAACTGGAGGGCGTCTTGATACCAGCTAGGGAGTAAAAGATAACAACATCTTCAGACGAGAGAATCAACCCCTCAATCATAGGGCCCAGCCCATTTGGTGACAAGTGTGTGATGCTGGGCTGGAGCTGTCACGCATCTGGTCCGTCCACCAATCCATTGGATGGCTGCTCTCAGTTAAGAAAATGAATCGGCGAAGGCAACTGAAATACCCTGCAGCCAATTATAAGAAGGGCTTGTTTTTATGTTAAGTAAGTATTAAGCATTTTAATCAATCTTTATGTTAAGTTAGTTGCAAGTCCATAGGTGGTGATATTGTGGGTTGTAAGTGGAGCGAAATCTCTGGTAGGGCGCCTCCTCAGGTGGCGGGGAGGGGGATGCCCGCCCCCACTGGGGCTCTCGCCGATCTGGGGACTATTAGATCCAGAGCACGGTAGGAAACCCAGCAGGGCAGGGTACCGGGGTCGTAATATACCCGGGGTGGACCAAAGAGTAGGTTAGGTATAGGAAAGAAGGACAAGTAGGACTTTTATATTTAAGTGTATATTCTAAATTTATTATTGTATTTTTTATAAAGGAACGTAGCTTAAAGAGGTAATATTAATTCAAGATGTAGATATAGGTCCCGAGCTACATGTTAGGAATAGGGATAAACAGTGTAAATAAATAAATAAATAAATCTCCTAGCTCCATTTGAACTATAACACAAAAGCACGTGTCAATTTAACTTCAAAGTAAACACTTTAAATATAATTGTTCCAATCATATTTTCTACAAACTTATGCGTGGTTTTTTTCTTTCAATTGATAACACAAAATATATAATACTTTTCAATTTCAAACTACTTTTGGTATGTAGGTTAAACCTACATCTTCAGCCATGCCCGGGAATCGAACCCGGAACACATGTCTCAGCAAAAAAATATATAGGGTTTTTCTCTCTTTTTAATAATTGGCTCAAGCAACAATATAATTTCCCTGGTTAATTATTATGCTAGTATATATTTTAATACCTGTAAGAAATATCAGTATACTTAAAACACATTGAAAAACTGGATCTACATTATTCCCGTTTTAAAACTCTATAATTGTGCAGCAGAGCGCACTTTTCTCGGCTCTAAACTGACCTCCAACGCCCTCTTTTAAACCGATAAGTAAACAGGTTTATCACAAGCACAGTCATCATTGAAGAACTCCAGCTTTAAATAAGATATTGGGGAAAACATGTTTTAACACAAATTGCTAGGAAATAGAAGAAAGTCATTTTTAATGGTCAGAATTAAGTTTTTTATTTGTAGAAATAATTTAGTTTTAGAATTAAATAAAACCACTTTTTTCAATGAATATTATAATTTAATTTAAATCCGTTACTGTTTTCCAGCCTAAAGCTCGGGTCACTTTTTTATTCATAAAATGCGAATAACTTAAATGACTAGAACATCAACAAATCCAGTACGCTGGCTGTTAATTTATCAGACCGACATTTTTAGCTGTGTTGGGAATTAAACCCGGGACCAATAGTTTAGTAGACAGACATGCTATCGAATAGGCTAAGTTGACGGTTGAATTTGATCCAACACACTGCAAACGCGGCTAAAGCGACAATTATAGTTTTCTTTCTCTTTTCTTTGGATTTGAATGTTTGTAATAATAACCTTCTATGCCATGAATATAAGAGCGTTATAATCTGTCTATTTCCAATCTAGTGACTATGATATAGTTACTTGTAGATGGGACTAAAATATATTATTTAGTAATTAAAGAATGCCAAACTTACATATCAGGTGGTCTATCACGTCCAATTCATCCCAAACATCAGGCAAAACGTTGATAACATTTCCGCCGGCTGCGGTATGGTCCTGTGGGCTGAAGCCTGCCGGCGGTGTGAAGACAGCAGTGCTGGGCAAAGCACCGACCGCTTCTAGGAGCTGCTCTAGTAGAGGGCCCATCTCCGCTTCGCCGCTTTCAAGGGGTGGCGCCCGCACACACGCCGCTAAACTCACTGCGGGTGCCTCGTGGTCCCTCAGGCTAGCATCCAGCTCGTATGGATCCCAGAAATCTGAAATTAAATAAATACATATTAATTTCTATCATGGAGGAAAAAACCACTGCCAATTCTCTAAATCTATAACAGGACGCTAATTACCCATGGACCAGTCGCCATCCGCGAGGCAAATTCCGTCCTTGCTAAAAAGCGCTAAATGGTCCGGGCTATTGGGTGGTGCCGGCGCTGCAGGCGTCGGGAGTGCGTCTTCTTGATAGTCTATCAAAGGAACAAATACCGCTGTACATCAAAGACGTAATAAGCAAAATAGTGACCACTAAAATATACAAAACGCTTTTAAAACATACCTGAATTTATCTAATTTTCCAGTGCGTTGAAACTCATTTCGATGATTATCATTTGCAATTATTAATTATAATGACCGAATGTAATGATTTTCAGGTCTATTTATAGTCGCTTCAACGGGGTGTGCCGCATGTGGTGGCGGCTTCTTATTGGTCAATAATATTGTTTCCGCAGCGGTGGCTGCCCGAGCCATGTAAAGCTATCCGGCAATCGTGCTACCTCTCCCGGCGAGCACGGACGTCTTTCTACGTTGCTGGCTAAGGGGATCCGATATGCCATGAAGGACCGCTATCCACCCGTTGCTTTCGTGTTTATTTTTCCATTCGTGCAAATGCGGGTACACATCTCGCCCTGTGGCGTAAGTAGGTAGTGGGTTCGAGTACCTACAAGGTTGATAAACGCTTATTAATTTTATAAATACAAACCCTATATTGCTTATAATAATTATTTGTTGTTGCGCCAAAGGTCCCGAGTTCGAATCCCCTATTCATGTGCAATGATATCTAGCAGGAGTAAACCTCTCTAAAATCATAAATAATAGCTTTGGGCTACTTTGTTCTTAAACTACCATGTATGTTTTCACATTGTAACCTTGCACTAATGATGGTACAACCACTAACTTTATTATTCTGTCTCTCTTATTCGGGAAAAGATATTCAGACAGTGTTGGAGGGTTCGATTCCCCGTGTTAAGGTATCAATGACGCGCAAATGTGGGTACACATCTCGCCCTGTGACGTAAGGAGGTAGGGGTTCAAGTCCCTTAGAGGACAACAAACGCTAATTACTTCACATTTCAAATCAGGGCAAATGCTGGTACATAGTTCGCCTGGTCACACAACACCATCAAGCTCTGCCCGGTGACTGGTGTAAGGACTTAAAATCCCTACTACCCCGTCGAAAAGATACCGAGGTTCGAATCCCGGCGGGCACGCCATCTAAGTGTCAGGCTCATCTATTTCTGGTGGAGAAAGTTGGAAGCAATTCCCTACTGCGGTAAACTATTGGACGCAATAGATCATCTAATATGTAAGTTTGCCGCTCCTTAACTATTAAAGAATAAATTTTAGTAACAATACAGTCTCTCTCTCTTTCTCTCTCTCTCTCCCAAATCAGCTCTTATCTCACGCTTGCCTGAAGAGCTTAGTTCAAGTTTGTGGAATAGATGGCGGTTGGGTCTAAAAACAGGTGCTTCCAACCCCCACTGTTACTTTTTTCAATAACAAATAACGTGGACATCTTTTAATCATCAGTTTGACATTCTGCCGAGAGAATTTGATATTTTCAAACGAAAATATAGTGATTCAACATGTTTTAGTATTACGACATAATAATTGTATTGCTTTTAGCTGGTTATTAACAAGAGAGACAGAACTCTATATTGAGTATGATAATTATTTGTTGTTGAGCCAAATATCCCGGGTTCGAATTCCATGTTCAGGTGTTAATGATATCTAGATGTAGTAATAATCACTAAAAGCATAAATAATAGCTTTGGCTAATTGATTCTTAAAGTAACTATATGTTTTAATTTATGTCTTGGTAGGAAAACATCTTTTTCACATTACAGCACAGCGCAAATAATGGTATTTCAACGTTGTTAAGTGTACAGACATAATAATTATATCGCTGCTTTAGCCGGTTATTAAAAGGGAGATAACCCTATAGCACGCATGATAATTTGTTTCCTGAGCCAAAGGTCCCTGGTTCAAATCCCGTGTCCCAGTGTCAACGATAACTAAATAGAGTAATCATCACTAAAAGCATAGATAATAACTTTGGCTATTTGAAACTACCTATAAGTTTTAATTTACATCCTGGTAGGTAGACATCTTTTCACATTTCACCTCTTCGCAATTAATGGTACAACCACTAATTTTATTATTCGGGCAAATATATCAAGGTTTTAATCCATGTTACTGTAAATGGCAAACGCTGAAACACAACAAGGTATTTAATATGGATTGTTTCCGAAAAAAATGCTCCTGAATAGGCATTAGAAAGACCGGGGCCTTCAGATGGCTACGACCCATTTTTTCAAAGGACTTAAATGTGGCGGGTTCATGGCTCTTCAACAGGGTCGTTGATACCCTCTTTCAACATTTATAACAAGTTTAGGGTTAACAACTCCCACTAAGGGTTGTTGCAACATCTAAATATCCACCATGAGGGATCTGATCCCCACTGAACTCACGAAGAGGAGTATAACGAGGTGAGGGAGTGAAGTGAAAGGAAGTCCAACAGTCTTGTGAGAGGGAGTCAATGTTCACTCTACGCTACGCTGCCATCGGGAAAGGTTCGTGCTGCGTGTTCCCTTCCTTGGGAAGGGGGTAGCGGAGGGAAGTGAAAGGGGTCTCATGGCTGTGAATATTCAATGTTCACTCTTCGCTACGCTGCTGTCAGGAGATGTTCGTGCTGCGTGTTCCCGCATCCAACGCCATTGACTGCACGCCAATAAATAAAATAAATTCCCACACAAATAAACTCCAACGCCCGTCCCAATCCTACCCAGACTTAAAAAAAACCTATGAACACACATAAAAAAATAAGTTTCGACAAAAATAAACAAGTTTCGACAAGAATAAACAAGTTTGGAAAGGTGGAGGGATCAGGAAGAGGGAAGGGGAAAGATAAACAAGTTTGAAACACTGGAAAGGGGTCAGAGGGAGGGAAGGGGATGAGGAAAGCCAACAGCCAATCAGAGTGCGAGGAGGCATGATCACGTGACCAAATCCAGCCAATCACAGCACCGATCCGAAACGCCATACTAGCTACTCCTATCAATTTTAATTGCCAATTACACTCTGGAATTGATGCACATTATACCACCATCAACAGTTTCACACATAGTTTCACAAATTTCCCTTTGCCTAATGGGTGAGATTGATTCCAGTTCGCTGACCAATTTTTGGGAAATTAAATTATGGACTGAACCAGTATCTATTAATGACAGCGTGTCCTTCTGTCCCACTTTGGTCTTAAAATCTGATAAATTTGGAGTGCGCCCCCGAATTTTGCAGGATTCTAGGCCTAACCATCGTAATCTACACACCAAGGCCCTGCTTCGATCCCCTTGGAATGATTGAATCTATTTGTTGCGTACATCTCTTTCATTGCCCCTTCGGTTTGGACAGTGTCCCATTAAATGGTCTGGTGACCTACAAAGGAAACCCTTCCTCTGTCTAGGAATACCACAATTTCGTTGCAGCTTCAAGCCCTCTTCTAGGCCTCAGAGAAAGCCTCAAATTGGCCATTGCCGTCAGCACGGTCTTAGTCCATGTAACCAGATTGTTCCTGGTAGAGGGACCACTACCAACGTAATATCCTGGTAGTAGCAACATCACCCACCCTACCCGTTGCCACACCCCCGCCTTAGTTGATGCCACCAACCCCACTTGATGGCAGCAACCTGGCATATCCTGGTAGTGGCAACGACCCCCGCTCTGGCCGCTGCCACCAGCCCCACCTTGGCCGCTGTCCTCTCAATGTTCGCCATTCAGTGACTGCCGCCAGAGCCGTCCCCTCTGCCACTGTCCCGGTTCTCCCGAAACCGTTGTAGCTCCTCCTGGCGGCGCTGGTTTTCCCGGAACATCTGAACAAACACAAACATGCACACATCAATATTTGGTTTTTATTAATACAAATAATTAGCTAAATAAATCACATAAATACTTTGTTTAAATCATCACGAGGTTGAAAATATGATTTTAATCATTGCTTATTTAAATATTTACTTTTAAACAGCTTATATATAAAATTATTTTTACAAATGTAACCAAATAATATATTATCTAACGTATTGTTATTATTTTTTCAGACTACATATAATTGCGTTGTGTGATTTAGTTCTGTACCCACATATATCAGATGAATGTCTCCCTAATTATCTGAAGATAATACTGGTAATTAATAGCAAGAACATTATTAAAGTATAGTTTTTTAATATGTATGTAAATGTTAGAGATTCCAATCTCATAACTGATCTCACCATACCCATAGTAAAATTGCTCTATTCCTCCAGGGACAATACGATACTAACCCTCCTTAAATTACTTCCCAGATAATATTTATCTAACTAATTTATATTCATATTCTCTCTGTGTATCATCATTCAAATTGCCACGGATGTTAGTGTTCTATCAAGATAATCTAAGATGTGGCGTTGGCCTTTTCGGTTGCTATAGCATCTACAGGATTGAACTAAGGTTAGAACTAAGGAGATCCAACGAGTGAGCCTGTCTAGAGAGGAGTGAACGTTCTTACACGTGTGGCCCCTTAATGATGATAGATGCAGCCAGCAAAACTCATGACAGTGGTTGATTTCACCACTAACCCGTTTGCCATGGAAGGCGACGTTTATATTTTGTTAAGTAAGCACTAACGATTGAAAATATGTGTTATTCTAAAATTTGCCCTTTCATTTACACATTGTCTTAATATCCCCTCACTTACTTAAGTACCTAAAATAATTTTATATAGCTAAATAATTGTTTTTAATTTTTGATTGATTCTATCAAGGATGTATCCTCCCACTGATAAAAGAAACCAGGGTTTGATGAGAGGTTAAGGCGAGTTAGCATTATATATAGTAGATTATAGGGATGAATAAGTCATAAATTTTTAGTTCAAAAATAATTTAAAAAATTACGCAAAATAAAATAAATATACACCTTTATAAATAATATACATTTAAATTAATGATAGTAAGAATATAATTAATATATGTATTATATTTGTAAATTAATAATTATTGATAGTTTATGTGAAGAATATAAATGAACCTTTATTCAATACTAATACGGACTCATATAACTTTCTTTTTTTTTTACCACAAAGAGCGGGAAAGGCTTAATCGCACAAATAACTTGTTGGAAATTGCATAAAATGTTTCAGTTCTCTTTCTGAAAGTTCTTTGTGCTAGCTGACGAGAAAACTAAAATTAATTGTGAATACCAGAATGCCCCTCAAAACGACGTAAGCACAAGGGGTGTGGCCAACCCCCTACTTTTAGGCCACAATTTTTATGCTTGGCTTTGACATGGCAAGGCACCTCCATTGTGTTTAGTGTACACCATTGGTTTACTATTTTATATTCAATTTTATAAAATCTATAAAATATAAATGTATGTCATGTATTCCCTGGAGGTTCTCTCCGACCCCACTTAGAGAATGTTTGATCTAAGCTACTATAACACATAGCAGACAATGTAAACACTTTTAATAAATAAACAATTTAAATTTGTATATAACCTCGTCTTCAGTACGCTTGGCCGGGATTCCAGAAACCCGATATCTAAGTCAGCTACAAATTCTAGAAGACAAGACCCATTTGGCCGCTGCTCACAGGTACGATTTATATAGCCCTTACCTCAATCAATCGGTCCTCTAGCTGCCCTAGGGGGGAGTCCCTAGGGTAACGACTCTCCCGGTTTGTGAAGGGGGGGACTCGCCGAGGTGCCCTTAGGTATTCAGCGGTTGGTGCTAAATGAAACAAATACAAATATTTTGCTAATAGACAATTTGTTGACGTCTCTGGTATGATGTTCTGTTAATACACATTGAATCTAAATGAACCTATCACTATGGCCTGGATTCAAACAAACTTATTCCATGGCGCTATGAATATTCACTGAAACAGTGGCGTATTCTCCTGGTATGCTAGTCCTGCGCCGCATACCCATGATTATATGGACTAGTTTATAAATTCATTATTGTTTGTGCAAACTGTGTGGACAGTAATGTTTAAATTGTGGATAAATATACATGTATACCTACCCAGCTTATGAAGCCCAGGACCTGCTCCTTGAAAACAGCAGGCAAAGCTAGAGAAGTTCTAATGACCTTGACCAATGTCTATGGGGTTGCCCCTCACCTACAAACATTGACCAATGAACTAGGGTGTTCACAACCCAGGGCTTGCTGAATACTTATCGCAAGCAAAACAGTGTTCCAACTGTTGAACAAATATTCAAGAATCAAGATCACAATGATTATTTACTAGGCTAGTATAGCTCAAGTAAAATAAAATAAAATAAATGCAAATAATATATGTGAAATAATCGTATAAATAACAAGCTTCAAGCTATGCAATAGTTAAATACATATTTGATTATGTTTATGCATTCTAGGCACATGTATCATCATGTATTTGGCAAGCATATTTACCACCATTTTAGAGTATACACGGTTGAAGTAGGGTATGGAGGGTGGGGAATGAGGGGCTAGTAGCTAGACAGTGTCTTTATTTTTTAGTATGAAGTATTTATGGAGTTTTAACCTTGTTCTTTTGGTTGTTGTGTATAAGTTTATATATTTTTGCAGCATACATTATCTAATTATAAGTCATTGTGATTTTATATAATCATACATCAAGGAATCCCAAAAGTTAGGAGATTAATCTCACAGTTTCAAAATGATTGAGCAGGAAAAGGTAAAATAAAATTTATTTTCAGATGTATGTTTTAGCAATAAGCCAACGACGTAGCGATAGAGAAATAGGCCCAATAGAAAAAAAATCTCCCCTTTGTTACTGTTATCACAGTTTATGGATCTAAATAGCTTCTGGAGCATAATTAGGATTTAATAGATAGTTTTAGGCTCATAATTATTATTGCAACGTGAGTTGGACAATCCACCTTATTCCTCCCACCAAGTTCTGATGGACGCTTGATCCATGTAGTACTTCATTTTACTCTTTTTATATATATTTTCTTTTTACTTTGCGTATTGCCACCTGCGAGTCCGACACCCTAGCTAAGTTGGCAGTTTGCCTGCCCACTGAGCTAAGGGTGCCGGGTTTGATTTCCGGTATGGCCTAAAAAATATTATTGGTAAAATTTGGATTTCCTCTGTGACGGTGATGAATTAACGGCTGGGGGGCTGGGTGTTGTGTTTGTTCTATATTTAAGTTAAGTCGTGTGCTGATATAATCATTTGGCCCAGAAAGTGCACGCTCAAATAAATGAAAAAAGAAAATGCTACTTGTATGTACTTTTAATTACACTCGACCAATTGAATAGTGTATGTCACTCTTATTCAGCCAGGAGTGTGCTCATAACTCTTAGCCTTGACATGTTTACTTAAATCTCAGATTATTTAGGTCTTGCGATGGACTGCAGTGAGCTGCGTTTTGATATTCCTTTACAATTTGAGTGGATGATAATCATCAGTAGTTTCACGGTTTGGTGTGTTTTGAGCATAGTTCTGGTGTACTTTTATGAAGTCAGAATATGTAATAGGCTGTAAAGGAGGATAATGAAACAAAGATATAAATAAGTCAAAGAAGAGAGACGAGGGGAGTTGGGAGGTGCGAAGTTTCCCAAGATAGAATGCGAGTACGAAAAAAACATAATTGTTTGAGATCCATTGTTCTAAGCTAGAAGTACTCATGTTTACATATTTCCAGGGGAAGCATCTCTTGACCTTCTTGACCAACGGTGGTTAAGAGTCTTTGACCCCCGAATCCTCCCTGCAGCTTTTAGAGTACAGCATACCTATTAATTTTCTCAGAATACGCCACTGCACTGAAAGGTAAACAAGTCACAATAAAAACAACGAAAAATCCAAGCGATAAAGTTTGACTTTGTTGACTTATGTTCAAATAAGAAAGTTGCTTAAACCTATTTTCATACGTAATCAAATGTTTATATTTTCAAAAACTTAGAATTAAGCATTAGTCAATTAAAGTTAGGAAAATTGGATCTCCTCAAAAAATATAAATAAATAAAGATTAAAGAATTGACATCAATCAGATTTTTTCAAATAAAATCGTAATTTATTTAACAAGAAAATTAACACTCACAAAGTCTAAACTAAAGGTCCATTATAGAGTTCTATAAACATTCCCAATTTAGCTGTTCAAAAGCAAACCATATAATTAGATTTAGATGTAGAAATTACCGTAACATCCTCAACATCCAATTTTCCCTAAACTCAATTCGAAGTTTCAAAAAATTTTACAAGCTCAGGGGTGTCAAATGAGCGTTCCCTCCTTCCTACTTTGGGGTGATATTTGATAAATTCTTCCCCACGCCCTAGAATTTAGTGGCAATTGAAACTAATTGAAACGTTACCTCTCGTTCATGCCCCCACAATAGCGCTCCATTTTGCAATATTCTTTCGTCCCACGTCTGACGAAGATTATCAGATATTTAAATGTAATTTTAATTCATTAATTTACTTTTAATTTGGATAATTTTGTTTTTTCATATCCAAAACTAATCAGCTCTTTTTTCAAAACATATTTAGAATATTTTATATAATTATTATTTAGATTGCTACGGATTCTAGTGAAACCGCGTTCAAACGAGTCGAAGGCGTAAAGCATAGATAAAGAAGTATAAAGATCGAGATCTCTCTGTGTCAAGAATTGTCATTAAGCCAGCGCTAACGGTGTCTGTTTGCAGAACTAAGCATCGAGTCAGCGGGCTATTTAAATTCAAATTTAGAGTGAACCTTATATATTGCAAGAATGCTTGATTTTATTTTATTCCAATTTTTTCGTTTAGTTTATTTTATAGTTAAAAAAAAGCCTAATGAAAAATGCATGTAAATAAAACCACAGCTTATTTGTTAACATTTATGTTCTGTTATCTGTTTTCAAAATATATTTTCTGAGATAATATCCGAATAAAAAACTTAAGATAATTGTTTTTCAAAGCAAATCAACTAGGTATTTCCCTGCAAGTTGATTAATATAATTACTATGCATCTCTGAACACATTTATTCTTAATTTTAAACTAACTCTTTGTCAGTATGTAAAAAATAAAAACTTTGTCAAATCAGCTCTTAATTAAAATAATTGGGTTGATGGTGACTGGAATGGGTAGAATTATAATAACAATTAACATTTATTAATATTCTCTAAAACAAACATTTCATTAATACATTGTTTTATTTGTTTAAAAGGTGTATATTGCCCAAATATAGTTGTTAAGTTCTCACTTGATGACTATGAAACTACAATAGCTAATAAATTATTTATTTAACCATACTAACATGAGATATATAAACATAAATACCGTAGAAAACAAAATGGCCACCACTCTGTCAGCTGACTGTTCAAAACATTCCAACGTGTGTTGTTGGATTTAGTTATTCAATGAGAAAAAAATATTCCACAAAGTTGTGGTAGCCTAGTGTTTAAAAAGTAAAACCTTTGTCGCTATGTAGAACATACTTACAATTAATTGTCACGCCTCTGCTCTGTAGTGTAAAATATTTCCCTTTTTTCTGAAATAGTTTTACTCTTCTTATTATTTTAATAGTTTTTGGAGAGAATTGTCAATGTTTTTCATAAAAGCCTAGGCCTAGTTGTATTAAATAGATATACTGTGGTATCATAATTAAGGTTTCACTTGAAACCTAAACCCAGTTCTTGAGGAAAAAATGTTCACACCCAGCTGTGGAGGTCTGGTGGTTTTTAAACATAAATAATGGTTAAAACAAATCAACACTAACCAATAAAATAATAATACCAGAAAAACAAATTTTACTTTAATTATTTATTTCTATTTATTACACTTCATAAAGGCCAAAGTCCAGTTGTATTACACTAGTTAATGTTTAAATTAAAACCTGAACCCAGTAGTTGAAAAAATATATACAACAGCTGTGGTAACCTATAGGGTGATGGTGCATAAAACCCGGTATATAAGAGCCTGCTATTTATATAAAATATCAAGTAATAAATTATTGTATACAATCATTTCCCTCACAAGGATACGAAGAATCAAATGATACCTTACTCATATTATAATTATTTAAAAACCTTTTTAAGTTTGCAACATTTAAATAACTCACCAAAATCACAAAGAAACGTAAATATTAAACTGATGTTCGAAATTTTAATTGAAGCTATCTAGGTTTAAGTTGTTGGTAATAACCGGGCTATTAAATTATTATAATATACACTTATTAATCCTTTTTACTATTATAAGCTATCACAAACTGTCAAAACCCAATATGTCAATATTTTTTAACGCATTTTTCTAGAAATACTAGGATCCCTCTCAGGGATATGGCAATAAAAATTTTTGTAGTTACCTTCAGAAATTGGCTCTAGGTCCATAGGGGAACGTGATGCTTGTGTATTTTGACAAGCAGGGTCTAAGTTTGTAGTTACCTTCAGGAATTGGCTCCAGGTCCATAGGGGAACGTGATGCTTGTGTATTTTGACAAGCAGGGTCTAAGTTTGTAGTTACTTTCAGGAATCCATAGGAGAACGTCCTGCTCTTAAATTGTGACGCGATTCGATTGAAATGAAATGCACTTTAGTGATAATCTTTATTAGGTAGGCCTACATCATTTTTATCAACAAAATAATTAATTATCACTGTGGTTTTCCCAACATCACACCGCATAAATGCGGGTTCACTTCCTCGACTTTTCCTCATCCCTACCCAATTAGTTCAATTCGTTAATAGCCAGTGTGGGGAAAAGAACGTCTATATTAGATTGAATCCTATAATTTTTGTTAACAATGGCCAATTAGGCCCCTAGATCACATTAGATTTTAAAAGCCACCTTCCTGGCCAACTATTGACCACGCTAACCTCAGATTATACCTCGCCATAACCTTAAAAATTAAATAGAACTTCGAAAATAGATCCACTACCTATACGTACGTGGCAAATGCAAAGAGGGAAGGCAATTCTATTCTAAATTTAGAATGAATAGTCTCATTACTCGATTCCTCAAAATTGTGAATGTAAATGATTTTTTCCACGTGATAAATCGGTTTGAATATTTGGTAGGCAGCCGATGTCTAACAGATGTTATATTTGTGAATCCTGGCACACAACAACTAGGTCGATAGTTCACCATCATAATTTATTAAAATACCGATAACATGATCATTTATTCTAAAACGAAAACTAGTTGATAGTAGGGATGGATTGTGAAATCTCAACCTGCTCCTTTGTCACTGAACCTCTGACGTCACATTCACAGCCTGTTCCTGACAGACGAAAGGATCTGTTCCTTTTTGTCACTGGTCAGTTTGAAACGTTAAACCTATTACTGTATGTCCATTTGTTTTCTCCGAGACTCTACCGTTTTCTCTCAGTCAAGACTGCGTCGTTACAATATTGTACGTTAGATGGCACCACAAAACAGCTACGTATTAGAAGTATCTTTCAACACGTGGCGTTTCTCCTCGTATCTCTACATTCTGTCACAGGCAAGGCTGGAATAGGTCCTGAGGAACCTTGCTCCTTGTCTCTCTGTCACAGGCAACTCTGGAACAGGACTAGAGGAACCTTGCTCCTAGTCTCTGTCACAGGTAGCACTGGAACAGGTCCGGAGGAACCTTGCTCCTCGTCTCTCTGTGACAGGCAACGCTGTAACAGGTCCAAAGGAACATTGTTCTTTGTCTCTGTCACAGACTGCGCTGTAACAGGTCCGGAGCAACCTTGCTCCTCGTCTCTCTGTGACAGGCAATGCTGAAACAGGTCCAAAGGAACATTGTTCTTTGTCTCTGTCACAGACTGCGCTGTAACAGGTCCGGAGCAACCTTGTTACTTTATGCTCCGGAGATATTTTGGAGCAGTCGTACAGTGGAAAGGAAGTGGATACTTTGTGTTCTTGTCACAGCGCTGAGATAATGTCCAGAGCTACCTTATTTATCTATTATAGGCCTAATCTAGAGATGGTTTCAGGAGTTACAAAGGAGTTTTGAAGATGAATGCTTTCGTAGTACAAAACACTATTTCCACAATACAGCACAGTATGTAATGAATTCTCACAATAAATTGTTACGTTGATGATGAACATTGAAGAGGTACACTTGGTGATCAAATGATTCAAGGCAAAGTTCAGCAATCTACGGTTCACTGATTGGGTTTTTTATGGCCCCAAAATATATTTAGGCAACAATCGTGTTCAATAAATAGAATTAATAGCTATTTGCCACATGTAAAAATATCAAATTGAGATTTTATGTTTGTTTTTACAAATCGGCCCAACAATTTTTATTAAAACGTATACAGCCCGCGATATCAAAAAGGTTGCAGACCCCTAGTCTCTGGAGTTAATATTACAATAGATTGAACTGCCGATGACAGAGAAATTGGGTTTCAATCCCGGTTGGTTACAATGAGGGTTGTTTTCGTAAATGTTTTCCACTCTCGTGTCACACAAATGTGGGAGCACTTAATCTAAAATCAACCATCCCCATCCATAACACACTAGCGTTATTAGTGCATATGCCTATAAGCTGAACGGGCAGTAGAAGCGATGCTTTATATTCAACTTTCTAATAAGTATAATAATTGTTGTGTATTGTAAATAAACTTTCTCTTTTCTTAATGATCAAACACGCATATCTATTGTTCTATATAGCTTAGTAACGCTAATGTTTATTGTTTTATTCAAGATAAAATATTTACTAAACAACAATTTTTTGTGTTTTAATAAATGAAACAAACAGGTTATGGGACTATTGTGCTGTAATAACGTTTATGTTGATTAATAAAATAGATTATCTGTGTATTATAGGTCTTTCAGAAGTCAAATAATACCAAACACGTTTTAAGCTTCTGAAATCAGTGAGTTTACCAACAAAATTAGATGAAATCCGGATTCTGAATGTACATCAAAAAACTAGAAAAGGATAATTACGACACGTGGAGACAACAAATAGAAACAATCCTTATAAAAAACGACCATTGGAAATACGTCGATGGAACTATTCTCAGGCCGGCAACAAAAGAAGTTGAAGAAGTGGCAGCCATTGCCGCGAATGTCCCACTCACGGCCGCGTGGGAAGAAGCCGATCGTAAAGCTAAAGCCAACATTGTCTAGTCTGCGAGTCCTGCAGAGCTTTGTCACATAAGATATTGCGAAAGATCCCATGAGATGTTATAAAACTACAACTAGTTTAACAGTCGAAGGGTCCCGCCAGGAAAGCAGCTCTTCTGAAAAATCTTTATTTCACAAAAATGCAAGAATAGGAAAACATTGCGGATCACCTGACAAACTTTCTCAACATGGTTGATAAACTAAACGAAATGGATATTCGCATCTCTGAAGAGTTATTAAGTATAGGTAGTGTTACTGTATAATGAGCCTGAAAGCTACGATAATATTCGTTGTGCAATCGAAACTAGAGATGAACTGCCAGATAAAGAGTTGTTGAAAGTATAACTTCTCGAAGAGTACACACAAGAAAGTAAAATAAAGTGGATTCAGAGAGTGCGGGTACTATGTACGTACATTCTAACGGAGGTTGAAATAGAAATAAAAATAAATCATTGGGTGGGAATAATAAGAATCAAAATATTAAAAATTGTCAAAACCAAAGCCAGGGTTGTGCGAAAAATAGAAATATCAGAACATCAAAGAAACCAAAGAAGGGATACTATTGTAAAAATCCAGGGTACAATGTAACTGACTGTTGGACAAAGATGTCCAATGAAAAGTAAGCTACGATGGCACTAGAGAAAATCCATACTGAACAAGAAAATATTGTGACTTTGTCGTCATAGTCATAGAGCGGGCGCTCTCCACGCGCAGTCGACTCTAAGTGATGACGTGTGGTTTCAAAAGCGGAGCAACAACACATATGTGCCACAACAAGAGTAGTTTTTCGAAATTAACGCCAACCGTAAACAAGAAGGTTAGGTTAGTGGACCATGGCACGACTGACATAAAAGGAATTTGAACTGCAGTAATGGAGGTTTTAAATGGAAAAGGCCAATGTGTAAAAGTTAGGTTAAAAACACACATTTTGTACACAAATTTAAGACAAATTTATCCTCTATTTCTAAAACCGTTGAAAGTTGACGAAGAGTATGATTCAAAACAAATAATATTGAAACTGTCGAAAAAATAATAAAGTGTTGTGGATTGCCCATAAAAGCAAAATATTGTATTTTACTTAATCTGACGTGCCAAATGAAAAATCTAAATAATAACTAATGTGATTGCAAAATACAAGCTTACCGATCTTGAAAAGTGGCATGGAGGTATGAGCATTTAAAAAAACATGACTTGCGTGGACTTTTTGTTAAAGAGATTTTTAGTAGAATGGATTTTAAAAGCTAAGAACCATTTTAAATAGCTACGTCATTCCCAAAAAAGTCCTATTCGAAGAGTGAAAGATTAATTGAATTAGTGCACTAAGACGTGTGTGGCCCCATGAGAGTAAAGTCTCGCGGTGAAGGTTCTTACTTCGCAACGTTCATTGATGATAAAACTAATTGGGGAAATTAGAAGTGTATTTTCTGAAAAGAAAAAAATATTTGGAAAAGGCTTTCGAAACTTTCGAAACGTTATCAGAAAAAAAAACATGACTTGCGTGGACTTTTTGTTAAAGAGATTTTTAGTAGAATGGATTTTAAAAGCTAAGAACCATTTTAAATTTGTGAAACTTGCATCTTAGGAAAGCAAGATGATACGTCATTCCCAAATAAATTCCTAGTCGAAGAGTTAAAGATTAATTGAATTAGTGCACTAACACATGTGTGGCCCCATGAGAGTAAAGTCTCGCGGTGAATATTTTTACTTCGCAACGTTCATTGACGATAAGTCTAATTGGGGAAATTAGAAGTGCATTTTCTGAAAAGAAAAAGTTACTTGGAAAAGGCTTTCGAAAATTTATTGACGCTATCAGAGAATCTCGATGAAAATAAAGTCAAAATTTTGTGGACGGACAACGGCTAGGAGTACTGGGGAAAAGACTTCACAGAAGATAAAATACGTATCACAGGTATAAGGAGAGAACATAAGGTAGCAGAAACCCCATTACAGAATGAGCAAAGCTGAGCGCATGATTCTCACACTAGCGGGAATGGCACGATTCATGCTGTTGGAGTCTGTTTACTAAATGGTATTTTGGCTCAAACAATTTCCACAGCTGCTTAAATCAGAAACAAATGTCCATCATAACAGCTCTAAGTTCAAACTCTTTATGAAATTTGGTGTAGTTTGAAACAAAAATAGGACATTGTGGGACTTTTGGTTGTAATGCTTATACGCTGAACAAATATCTGAATAAAGCAAAGTTTTGTCCAAAATCTAAAGCAGATATTGCTATATCAATCAATAAAACCTGTCCTGCGATACTTGAAAAGTACGAGAAACCACATGGACTTGTCTACAAGAGATAGGATACTGAACTGATTGGATATGTGGCTGCAGACTGGGGAGGATCACATGACACCGGAGATCATACACAGGCTACATTTTTCAAGTAGTAGGACTGCCTTGAAGATATGATAACTATCTTTATACAGTATTATCATCAAACACAAAATAAACATCAGTGAAGAAATCGCACGGTCCAACTGGGAAGTATCTAATCGAGTGTCTTGATTCACATCAACACCAGCTATAAATATACTTAGAACTTGTTTGATAGATATAAAAGTACCTGAATATAACCGAATTGACTTGTACTTCTTAGACCATACTGTCGTTAAAAGTTTAAAATACTAGCTATTGTGAACACTGATTCGTATAGCTAAAATATCAAGAAACATAGAAGTACTCATGGGAAGTTTCCCAAACAATACCATCACGAATTGCACCTGGCAACTCTCTTACCACCTCACCTTTAACGGACAGTGTTAAGTCACTCTTACACAGTTCCAGTGAACTTGATCTTTAACCACAGTACCTGAAGATCAAAACATTATATGGTACAACTTAGTGGACGATATTGTTTTAGAACAACTTTTTAAGGTCCAAATTCCGTCTGGAAACTACTCCACCATCCATTATTTGGTCAATGCCCTAAACGTTTTAGATGCATTTAAAAATAATCAAGCCATACAATTCAGGTAGATACATTTCAATAGAAGAAAGTGGATAGTATAAATAATTCGTGAAATATACTTTTGGTGAACATTTCTAATGAAGAATGTTTAGAGTTATGGAAGGAACCAGGTCAAAGTCCAAAAGTCATCGTACGCCGCCAAAATTTTACCTAGATTACCGTCTCAAATGTTTGTTTTCATGGATATTATCGATCCCCAGCACGTGGGTGACACCATTGCACATCTTTAACTTATCTTTGGTATCAACAACTATGACTTTATATAAGGCACCGGTAAGACCATTACCTATACTTAAATGCACTATGTACCCGAACATGTGCGCGGTATTGATAGACTATAATCAATTTAATAACAAACACTAGTATGCTTGTATAGTTCGGGTTTGCAAAAGTGTGCGTGAAACTTCATTTTCGATGCTTCTGAACATGAACTGCCATTACCAAAAATATTATGTCAACCAGTTGGGAACCAGTATATCTTCTATCTACTACGTTGCTCTCTATCAACGTGGGTATGGAATAGAGAGTTTTTACAGACGGCTATTTATTAGTGTCATAACTTTTCTTATGAGTGGTGATATGGTCCTCTGATAAAAGCACTTAATGCAGGCCTCAATATGCTCCCTAACATAGCTAATCAGTATAATTATTTCAAAGAGACACTACGCCGGTGTGCAAGAGATTGTAAATAAGCTGGAATGAAAGGCATAAGTAAAGATCTAAACTCTGATATCCGGCTCATAATATAAAGGGCATCGTAAGAAGCATCAACGTCAGTCTTCTGTAGTTGCCTGACATTAAATGGTCAAGGAAGAAGATATTTTTTGTTGAAACGACTTTACCACACCACCAGTCCGGTGACCGTGCCAACAGCGAACTTGATTTATTTTCCGTCTGACCTTCACAAACCAGTTTTGAAAAAGGATAATGGATTTGGTGTACAAACCTGTCTCATCCCTAACATATGATCCATCCATCGAACCATTACGAGTCAAAGCGGATTTTATATCGATCTTTCACAGACCATGCTGTATCTCACGAATAAAATCTTGAAATCTGATTGTTGCGATTTCACGGATGTGGAACAAATTTCCCCCGTCAACAACTCGCTATTTAATAAAGTGGACATGTTTAAAACTAAAAACATTCTCAACTTTTCTTGTAAATCGTACATTTAGACGTTTATCAATTACAACAGTTAATTCAAAATAAATAATTTGACCTGTGGCCCAGTGGCGCAGGAACGTTTTTATTTGGGGGGGTAAAAATAACCCTGTGCTCTTATAGGGGATAACATTTTTGAGATTAAGAGATTGTAAATAAGCTGGAATGAAAGGCATAAGTAAAGATCTAAACTCTGATATCCGGCTCATAATATAAAGGGCATCTTAAGAAGCATCAACGTCAGTCTTCTGTCGTTGCCTGACATTAAATGGTCAAGGAAGAAGTTATTTTTTGTTGAAATATCTTTACCACACACCCAGATGGTGACCGTGCCAACAGAGAACTTGATTTAGGTTCCGTTTGAGCTACACAAACCTGTTTCGACAAAAGGATAATGGATTTGGTGTACAAACCTGTCTCATCCCTAACAGATGATCCATCCATTTAACCATTACTAGTCAAAGTGCCTTTTATATCGATCTTTCACATACCATGCTGTATATTAAGATTAAAATCATTAAACCCGATGTTTGATCTTGGTGGAACAAATTTCCCCCGTCAAGGACTGGTTGCACTCGATATTTATCAAAGTGGATATGTTTTAAACTAAAAATATTCTCACCACAGAGCAATACCTTTGCTTATAGATCATACCTTGAGACATTAATAAATTACAACAGCGAATTCAAAATAACTCATCTGACCTGTGGCCTATGGAACGCAGATACCACTAATATGTTTTAAGAGATTGGCAATGCCAACTAGGAAATTGAGGCTCGCCGTAGTGTCTCTTCAAAAAGTATGACGGTCGATCTTTTGGGGTATCTAAATGGTGACGTTATTAACCAAGAGAAATATATTTTATACAGTGCTGAGCTCAGGGTGAAGTAGATCCGTTCTAGAGATGGGTTCATCCTCATGGCGGCCCCATAAATCTTCCAAATTAAATTCCAAATCGTAGAGGCATGTCTCTTAGTTTGACGTTTCAAAGTAGCATCATCTGTACTGCTCACCATTACCAAAGTTTCAAATGTCAGTCCTGAAAAGTATCCCATCACCCAAGCTGAAGTCCAAACGCTCATCATTCCTTTGCGGATGCAAGGGGAATAGTTGGACAATGTATTCACGGAACAGTTACCACGAGGGTGAATCGTGGGATTCATATTTAATGCGGCGTTCAACGTAAACATCAACATGAATCCTTTCAATTTTTAAACCTAAGATATGAATCACTCCTCGCTGTATGAGAACGGGATACAAGTACCGTCCAAACCATCTCAGCTTGATTTCACTAACAGGAATTAAGTCCTGTACTACCACACGCTGTTGTCTGGGATGGGTATCTATTTCATGAACGAGAGTAGTGATATCAAGTGAGAACCCTACCCTAAGGGTAACTATCTTATGGCTTTAGACATTACACCAGAATCTTTCCACCCAAATCAATTCTTTTTGGAGTTTGACGTAGTATGTATCTCGGATCATCGAAATGGTCTTCACGCGAGCACCCAACAAAGCCGTAAATTAAGTCGTATAAGCGGAATTTGACAACAACATCTCCATTGACAAGAACAGAAGTTTTGGATTTGATAGTGGCAGTTAATATAAACGACGTCTAAACATTATCTACGTCATTTAAATTTTGGACGTCATTGTGGACTTTCAGAGTAGTGTCAAAAACTACAAACAATTCATCATCAAGGAATTGAGTGGTTCATCCGTATGTGTCACATTAATCGACCGTTGCGTGTTTACCCCACGTCCCCCTAATAGTACGATAAACTCGACTCCGCCGCTGGAAAAATACAAACCTACCATACCTTCAGAAAACTACACTGAATTCTCTGGGATAGTGATGATGTGGATTAAAACATAGCCACATATCTCATCATGTGTTTCACACTGCGTGTAGAAAAGGTTTAGGTCAAAGGATTAGATAAGAAAAGATATATCACCAAATACACACTTACACTGATCATCGATCTACTAGACAGACGATGTCATTCTTTGCAAACCCATAAATCAGTGCGTACCACATACATGGCCCATTGTTATGTATAGAATTATTTATGTTCGGCCACCATCATTTGGGGACTTCAAGACTAGATAATTGAAGATGGAAACGTAAACCATAAGATGTTCACTGAAAACTAACCAATGTATGTAAGTTCATGTGTTTTCCCTTCTGATAAACTGCCAACAAGTATAGCCACCTAGCAGCTATCGCAGTCAATATCGACCCACACTACTAACCCATGACTCATTGGATTGCCCTCTTTATCAATTAGAATGTCATGGGAGATTACTTTTATACTCATGAATAGGGCTCTGATGTTCATTACATATTATATGTCTAGTTTAACCTTTAGTTTAATGCTTAGTGAATTATTATTAGACAGTTTATATAAAACCCCCACACCAAATATACACATCTTATTTAGCATATAAATGAATATTTTCAGCAGTTGTGATTTTAGATTATATTTCCACAATTTTGGGGGAATGAAGTAAAATTTTGTTAAAATTACTTAAATAACTTTAAGCTTATAACTTCTATCAAAAACAATTTGTACTTCACATTTTATATTAATGTTATTATTACGTAAATATTTTCCGACCAGATTACTTGAAGATAAGACTCATATTTAGTTTTGCTTTCTCACAGCAAATTCCCTATGCCTGACGACTTCAAGTAGTGTATACCTGTTCGAAAGAGACATTTTATGGAGAAACCTAGGTAGTAAGAACTAGGGAAGCCTAGCTCTAGTAGGTGGTGTTACTGACCTCTTCGTGGAACTGTCCTTCCCCACCCCACTGAATTATTGTTCTCCTTGTAAAGACTTTCCTGGTTATCTTCAGAATGTTACTCTGAATTATTTGTGAGCTTGTCAGAACAATAATTAAATGATTTGTTGACAAATATCTTTTACTGCAATCTACTTCCTTAATTTGAGGAATATTTATAATAATATTAAATCAACATTAACATACCTTTTTAGGGCATATTTGTAAATTTTTAGGTCATATATTAGTATTTAAATAGCATATTTGCTTGCATATTTCACAATTATAGGGTCATAAATATCCGAGCCCTATTTATGGTCATTTTATATGTATAAAATTTCACTGGGTATTTATAATCAAAAATGTTTCTATATAAGCACACAACACCGTTCAACTTCAAGAAATAGCCTTGGATGTATGCATCCATTATTTCCTCATTAACCTTTTTATCCGTGCCCAAAATATTCCTATGAAATCTGTCCTGGCCCTTTTTTCAATCATCAATCGTATAGACAGTAATGCCAAAGTGTTAAGGTATTACAAAGTGTGCTTCAAGACAAAACTGTCCTACCACACCAGCATCCAATCAACGCGGGCCTTGTATTTCTCCTCCAAATGGTATAG
>CABFWB010006002.1:0-23215 GCA_902151455.1 Timema bartmani
CCCTATGTCCTTTTCTGTACCCATGACAACGTGTATGCGAAATTTCATGATGATCGGTCGAGTAGTTTAGGTGTGAAAGCACAACAAACAAACAAACAAACTCACATTCGCATTTATAATAGTTAGGATATAACAAATGCACTTGTTGAATGATAAAGGGGAATAGGGGTAGTTGTAGATACACAACAATGATGTAGCCTATACCTATATTTTCAAAAATTGTAAGCTCAATTCAACTTTTTAAGGAAAGGGCTATAGTATACAAGGAGGAGGATGGAATTGTAACCGGTAACACTTTTTTTGTCAGATATTAAACTATTTTCACATCTTTGTGACACACAATAAGAAGCGCATGTTTCCAATAGTAAAATTAATATTGTAAAATAAACAGTAGGGCGTGGAACAATTACCATTTCTTTAGAGAAACTATTTTTTGTACAAAAAAATCTATCACCTAACTTTAGTGGTGTTATTAATGACATTACATAAGACACTATAAACGTCCATTGAAATATTTTGATTGGTTGGTTAAATAATTAATTTCGAAGATGATTAAAGTGTCTTATCAAATTCACAGCCTCTTATCTACTACTTCTTGCCACAAGATACACCCATGTTGACTTTGCATGGAACTAACTGATTTCTAAATTTATGAATCCATCCAAAAATTTTATTGTAATTGAATTTGAATAGACTTGGAAGGTTGGGTTAATCTTGGTTGATTAATTATTTTTTTACTATAAACGCACACAATTATTTTTATCTAATTATCATGAGTAAATATAATAGATGTTCTCTTGACAGCCTCAGTGGCCACATGGTCTAAGACATAATACATCCAATTTAGACTGGACTACCTATGATGGGGGAGATTCGGGCTCGAACTTCCGTTGCATGTACTAAGGATGATGTTTCCTAAATGGTTTTCCACTCGCTCTCCACCCAAATGTGGACTGTACATTTGGAGGGAACCTTCAAATTCACCCTTCCTCATACCTAAAATAATACATTAATATGCTTATAACCTGAACAGGTAGTAACTTAGTATATGGGTGTTTAATCCAAATGGATAGTAGGTAGGACATAGTGCTATAAAAAAGTAAAATAATATCAAGCGAGAGGACAAACAGTAATATATGACACTTCTTATTTGTTATATAACTCTGTTTACAGGTCATTATCAAATTAAGGGACAATTTATGTCTCCTGCCTATATTAATATTTTGTTATTTCTAAAACAAGAAACAAAAAAAATGTTAGTAGTAGAAAGTGTATCAAACTTGATAGAAACACTTAAATATGGTAATATTAAAAACAAATTAGACCACATAATTATTAAAAGTCCCTTTCACCACCTCACTAACTGTTCCAGCCTCTGAATATCAAAGTTTGAAGTTCTATACAAAAATAAATAAAAAGAGTAAAAACTATATAACCACAGTAAAATATTCCTGTAATACTGTTATTTACGTTCGAAGAATCCATTTCAATAAATTATTGATAGATTTCAACATTTTAATCAATGTTTGCTTGTCCCCAAGTAACACACCTCACTAACGACAATAAAATCACTTATTTCTCATTAACATTATTATTAGCACCGCGTCTTACTACCCGTTCGGGTTATACGCACTTCTCATTAACAGTTTTAGTAAAAAAAATAAATATTATATTAACATTTGAGCTATTGAAAACATTAATAAAAATGAGAGATGTAAAACTTAATTTTCTTTGGATTTTGGAAAATTTAACCTCACTAGCCTAACACATGAATTTTGTATGATTCTTCACTTACAAAATCCCAATTCCAATAAATTAAGAAAAATGTATCATTTTTTATATTACTGTTTAAAAAATATGGTACTGTTTATAGATCTACTTAGTAAAAATACATATTTTATTTGGATTTTAGAGACTATAACATATTTATGTGCATCCGAAACAGCGTTAGCGAAGTGATGGACTATGGTTATCCACATTGGTAAAACTAAAAAAAACATGAAAAAATTGTATTATTACTTCTTTAATAAATTTTGTGTAATTGGGCAATAAATTATACTTTTCCTGAAATTTTTATTTTTGTATTTCCTATTTGTCCCTCAATTTGAGAATGACCCTTACATAATATGTTATTGTTATTACTATGGCTTGAATTTATATTTGCTTAAAATCAAAGACATATGTATTTTATATGTGCTTAAATTTGCCACTATATTTGATTAAAATATGTAGGCCTACCTTTTTTTTTTATAAAGTAATTGAAGTAAATACAAAATAACATAAAACTATACAAAAATATAATTTAATTTATAATTCATAAAACATAGCTCCCTTAGTGATTACAAGCATATTTTGACATTAAACTCCACCATTACAATGGACAGCAATCAACATCTTTAAGTGTATCAAATTTAAAAGATTATCTATTATCAACCAAAACATTTTTAAATTGAGAAAAACTATGATCCACATCACATGAGGAACATATTTAAAATTAGCAACAGTTGACAGTAAAAATTCTTCCTCGTCTTCTTCTAACTGTCCGTTGCCACTCAAAATTTCACTGAACTGTTTTAATCTGGTGTAGCCAGGATTTTTATTTGGGACTAGGTTTAATTTATTTACTCCATTCTTTCCTACATTCTGCAAGAGAGTCTTCTAGTTTGAACAAAAGATGTACAATGTTTTGAATATTTGTCATCAACGCAAACAAATTTTTGTATAGTTTTTTAATTGTTTTGCTTAGGTACAAAAAGGTAGCTTTTATTTTTATTTTTATTATTATTATCATTATCATCATTATCATCATCATCTTCATCATAATTTTCATTATTATTATCATCATCATTATTATCATTATTACTATCATCATCATCTTCATTATCATTATTATCATCATATTCATTATTATTATCGTCACCCTCACCATCACCATCACCTCATCTTACTACCCGTTTGAGTTATACACACTTGCAATGATAGGATGATTGTGAGATGAAATGAAGGACCTACAGTTTAACGTGGAATCCGAACCACGGTGGAGGCTTGGCATTCCTCACATTCACAAGTTGTGATTAATACACGTCTTGTCAGAGGTGAAGGAGGGTTTGGCAATCAGATAAATCTGTGCCAGGACAGAGGATTGAACCCCAGACCCCCAGCACAGAAGTCTGACACTTTACCCCTAGACCGCCAGGTCACCCAACTTTTAAGAAGTTCGTGAAATTTCGTAGATTGAAACTAGGTTACCTTAGGAAACACATATTTTCTTTTAGAATAAGAAATTAAAACTGGTTCATATTTTTTGTTATTTTGAAAAAATGTTTACACTAGGACCGAAGTACAACATATGTGTTGTACCTTGGTCCTAGGTATGGTGTACCTTGAACCTCTGTGAGTAATTTTAAGTAAAACTATGGAAAACAATTACAATTTTCTTTTTTATGTCTATAAACTATAAAGGCTATAAACAATTTTTTAAACTGGTAACAATCATGAATTGGTAAAAATGTTTAGTTTATTCAACATTTATCTATGATGGATAAAACCCAAAATATCACTTCATTCAACGTTAAATCTTGAAAGATCGACACCAAAAGCCATTTTTCTAACTGGCGTGCTGATCCTCCACCTAAAAGTAGGATGGGGTAACTTAAAAACCACATTGTTTTTGTCAATAGCATAGACTTCACAGTCCTCTCTTGTAAATTTCTGAGAATTTAAATCTCTTTTTAAGTACTGGACATCATAAGATAGTTAATTTATTGCTACCACTTCAGCTACAAAATATTTCAGTCTTTTTGGTTGCAATATTTACCAATACAAACACTCCAAGTTCAATCTTTTCATTATCTGGATCAATAAGATCAGTAAAATCTTCGTCTAATGAACCAGGATCATCACACAAGGCACTTTCATCTGACTTTTCAGAATCAGAACTGTATATCAACTTCTTTTTTATAATTTTCTTCACGTTTGTCGCCTTCAATATGGTTTTTTTCATTTTCTTGAGCTTTTTGTGCTTTTTTTTTGTGCTTCTTCTTCAACTTGACGTTTCACTGGAGTATCTGTTAAAATATAAGCGCTCCCTTTTTTTTCTGCCCTTTCCAGTAGCATTATGTGGTTTGGCCTTTGGGTAAGGCCTTATTTCTTTAGGTAATAACGAGGTTGGTAGGTTCAGAGTGATTGCCTGGAGTCACACCCGAAGCTGAAGAACCAGAATCTAGGCTTGAATTATTTTGTAGGCCTTCCGCTTAATTGGTTTGATTTGCCAGAGTGGGCATTAACAGTTTGGTTTTCAAAGTGACCATTAGCAGGTTGGTTTACCTCAACTGGTGGCATTGGCCGGTCTGTTACATTAGATGCTAGAAATTCATGATCTTGAAATATGTTTTCATTGAGTGGGTGGATTTCGCTGACTTTGAAACCATGCATAATATTTGTGGGCGTACAAACTAAAGGAAAAACCTTCCCAACTAGCTCCGCTACATCATAAATTGTTGCTAGTTTCCCAGCATTATCCGGCCTCCTCATACACTCGTCCATGGCTGTATTATAATACGCTTTGAATGGGCCAAAAAAAACCCTATCCAGTGGCTGCATCTTGTGACTTGTATGAGGGACAAATGTAACCAAGTTTACCACATTATCTTTAGCCAACTGAATTGTGTGAATGGATGTATGTCATGGTTGTCAAACAGCAGGATAATTGGGTTCTCCATGCTCGAATGGCTGTGCTTTATGAAATGTCTCAAAAACTCATGAAAAGGTCTTCATTTGACCACACCAAAGAGTTTGCTCCACAAATACTTCCAACTGGACAAATGGATCCGGTCACGGCTGAGGAGGTGACTGGCTTGATGGCTATGCTAAGGAGAAAGAGGGCCCCTGGACCTGATGAAATCATGTCGGAGGTACTTCTTGAAGTAAAGGACTTGGTCGCCCCTTATTTTGCGGAACTGATGAATGTGTGCCTCGCTCAGGGGAGAATTCCATATGTTTGGAAGCAGAGCGAGGTGGTCATACTAAGTAAAGGGGAGGGTAAAGATCCAAAACTCCTGAAGTCGTATAGACCTGTTTGTTTACAAAATGTCTGTGGAGAGTTGCAGGAGAAAGTATTGTGTGGAAGACTACACAGGCATAAAGTGAGGGTCAGTATGCACCCTCAGCAGTACGGCTTCAGGAAGAGTAGGTCTACCGAGGATGCCATTGGCGGGGCCATGGAGTTGGTAGCCCGGGTTCAGGAAAAATATGCGGTGGGGATATTTGTGGACATCTCGGGGGCATTTGATAATTTGTGGTGGCCGGCGCTCTTTGACTTTTTAAGGTCAACTGGGTGTCCAAGGGACCAATATAGGTGCTTTAAGGATTATTGTAAAGACCATTTTGCGACCTTGAGATGTCCAGGTAAGAGTATCCATAAGAGGCTTACCAAGGCGTGCCATCAGGGATCGGTGAGTGGACCGGTTTTCTGGGATATATTACCCGCCTTGGTGGCGTAGTTGGCTAACGTGCTAGTCGTGTTGAGCTCGACCGCCGAGGACGGGGAGTTCGAGGTTCGAATCTCGGTCGGATGAACTGGGGGTGGTTTTTCCTAAATGGTTTTCCACTCTCCCCCCACGCAAATGCGGGTTCACTTCCTCTAAATTCAACCCTCCCCATTCCTAATCCATTAGCGTAATAAGTACTTAAGCGTATAACCCGAACGGGTAGTAAGACTCGGTGCTAAATAATAATAAAAATCTGGGATATTGGACTTGAGCCTGGGATGGCTGAGGTGGAGGTGTTCCCGGAGGTGGGGGGTATGGTGGCCTTTGCTGACGACATTTTGGTTGTTGTGAAAGGGAATAGTAGGAAGGCCTTGGAAGATAGGTGCAATTTAGTCCTTAGGGGGCTAAATGGGTGGTGCAATAAAGTTAAGTTTCAAGTATCGCCGGCAAAGATCATGTACATGCTGCTGAAGGGAAGGCTAGACCGAAATCCAATAATTAGGATGGGTGAGACCAGAGTGGCTAGAACCAAGGTGAACAGATACGTGGGTGTGACGCTAGATGAGAAATTAAATTTTGGGTTTCACATCGAACTAGTGAATGGAAAAGCACTAAAGGTAATGAACAAGTTTATTAATATTGGGCAAAGAAGGTTTCATCTGGCTAAGAATAATAAAATTGTACCACAGTGTACTACTTGTTTCTATAGTGGTATAGGGAGCAAGTGTATGGGCCCCATCAACTGAAGAAGAACACTTACAAGATAAATATGGTTAGCGGTTGGTTAAACATGAATCTCCATATTTGAAGCTATTATAAAGCTCTTCTTTAGCACTAAACTAAACATCATTATGATGACGCTAATAGCTCGCGGGGAGATGGGGGAGGCGTAAAAGAAGTTCATTCAACCATCAACATTTTATTGCACAATTTAACAAGTGTAGGATTATAAGCTATCAATAGGGATTCAATGATTTCAAATCATTACAGTTCACGAGTTAAAAGGGTTCAAACTTGTTATTTTATGTTTTCTGGCGTGCACTTGTTAAGGTAAAGTAATTAATGTATGGGGTTGAAATTTAGTATAACTAGACATTCATATTTATCATATTATATTATCATTATTATTATTATTATTAATATAAATATTCCATATACATATGATTAATAATAATATTATTTATGTATGTGAAAAATACATTAATCACTTTACCTTAATATTTGTACACAAGAAGCATAAAATAGCAAGTTCGACCCATTATAACCAGTTAAATGTAGTGATTTAAAATCATTGAATCCTTATTTATCTCTTATACTTATACACCTGTTAAAATAATGGTACAATAACATTTTTAAATTGTCGAATGACCGTGCCATAAAACAATTTCAATAAAAACCTAAAACATTGCAACTTGAGTATAGAGCACTGAAGATAAATAAGATACATTCTAAGAACAGACCAGCAACATATTATTCAAACGGCTTCCTACTATTACTAACATGTGCCCCAAAAATTTCTACTTATAAAAAATTACATGAGTAAAATATGTTTTGATACTTTGTTTTCAATTAAGTGAAAAATGTCAACCTGGACACGGAAATCGAACCAAGACCTTTGATGTGGAAAGCCAGGTTTGATTCTCTTGTCCAGTTTGTCAATTTTTCACTTTATTGAACCAACTACTGTCTAACCTTCAAATATCACTTTAATGATGCACATGAATTTTATTGATACATTGTATTTCAAGGAAGAGTGAGATGGTGATCACGACAAGGAAGAACAGGTATACAACTGGTGTGACAGTGATAAAGGAGCAATTGAAGGTAGTAAAAAGTTTCAAGTATCTGGGCAGTATTATAGAGGAGAGTGGATGGAACAGGAGAGAAATAATTGAGATAGGAAGGCAAGCAAAGTCATTTTTCAGAAGTGTGAGAAGCCTGATTTGAAGCAGGGATATGCCAGACAAGTGCAAAGGAGCGATCTACAATGTCTATTACCAATATTAACGTACTAGTATGCTGCAGAAATATAGGTAATAAAGGAACAGTATGAAAGCCGAATGCAGGCAAGTGAAACGAGATTTCTGAGAAATAGGATCGGTGTGACAAAATTTAAAAGGATGAGAAATGAGAGAATACGAGTGATAGTAAAGGAAGAGCCAGTTCAGGACAGGGCATAGAAGGCACGACTGAGGTGGTATGGCCATGTGAGAAGAATGGCGAGGGAAAGGATGACCAGGAGAATGTTGGATATGGAGGTGGGGTAGAAGGTCGAGAGGAAGACCAAGGAACAGATGGCTGAAGGGAATAAGGAGGATTGTGGAGGATAGAGGAGAGGACTGGTTCAAGGTGGAGGGAGAGAGGTTGTGGGCGAAAAATATTCGATGGAGAGGCTTATCTTCCAAAAACAGACCCAGCCAATGGCTGAAAGTTGATGATGATGATGATGATGATGATGATGATTGTATTCCACTTTGTGATACACATGAATTCATACATTGTCCACTTTGTGTTACACATTGATTAATATATTGTATTACACTTTGTGATACATATGGATTGATACACATTGTATTCCACTTTGTGATATACATAAATTGATACACATTGTATTCCACTTTGTGATATACATAAATTGATACACATTGTATTCCACTTTGTGATACACATAAATTGATACACATTGTATTCCACTTTGTGATACACATAAATTGATACATTGTATTTCACTTTTTCACAATTTATACTAACCCAAGTTGTGTTACTATATACTGAACTGTGGAATCTAAGGTGAGTTTTACAATATATGCACAGATACACATGCATAAACACACATAGACACAGTCCAGTCATTCAATTGTGGCTCGCAAAAAAAAAAGTTTCTTCTGCGTATTTACTGACTAAATTAATTTTACCATAGTTATGTTATCTATATTTTAAGGAATATAGGCCTAAAATTGAAATAAACTTTTTAAAGAACTATCACAAAGTAATATCAAGACCAAAATATCTGAAAATAAAGCTGCTTTTAAAATCACTATAAACAATTATTATTTAAGTTTATTAAATTCAAAAGACAAGATATAAATTATAAAAATTGCAATTTAATTACAGATTACCATAGTAAGTTAAGTTATTAATACTCACACAACTATACATTCATACACTTAAGACTTATATGAATGATTTGTGTAGCTATAAAACTGTTATACTATTTTCAGAAACAATATTTTATAATTAGTTTAAACATGTACTTTCATTAACAAATAAACATTGAAATAAATTGTAAACTAAGTACGTTTTAAAAGTTAAAAGCTACATAAATAAGAAATTAATCACTTATGATTGATTGCTACATTTCAATGTTAATTTCAAGTAGTAAAGTATTGTAAACAAAAAATGGTTTGTTTCAGATTATAATAGAAATGGCTGTTCACATCAATATACTCCCAAATGAAATTCTAGTAAAAATCTTCAGTTATCTATCTCTAGAAGATTTGGCTCTCAGCATTCAGTTTGTGTGCGAACATTGGAAAGCTGTTTCCTACACTGATGAGCTGTGGGATAATATAACATATTACCCTAATGAAGAAACAAGTGAAAAAGATATTGTCACATTTCTGAAAAAAACACCAAAATTAAGAAGATTTCGTTTTGATGGGATACCTCAAGAAAATATTATCTTTCCTGCACTGCTGAATTACTGTGAAGATATCCGAAGTTGGCAAGTTGAGCTCATGCCTACACTTACACTCGACCAACTCGACAGTTTACTTGCCAAGTATTCCAAATTGGAGTCACTCAAGATCAGAATAGAGTCACCAAATGCAAAAGAACTTGTAAATAAGATCAGTGCTTGTCACAATATTAAGAGCTTAACTTTAACTGGGCAGTGTGGTATTCCTGGAATATTTAAGCCCATTGTCGATGGCTGTTCTTCACTACAACATTTGAGCTTTGGTGGTGGAAGTCCCAATGTTAGTAAAGAGGATCTTCTTTATGTTCTCAGGAGCATGGGGGATAGACTTATTTCTTTGCACTTCAGTTACTCTCCAACATCATCTTATATTATTGAACTACTGGGAAATTTTTCTAAAATAGAAAAAATATATCTTCATGATGCATCACATGGTCTTCCATTGAATTTGAAACCACTTGGAAAGCTTGAATCACTTAAATTCTTGGAGTTCCATAGCTTCACAAAAAAATCCCAAGACTTTTTTGATGTGGCATTTAGTGGTGGATGGCCTTTATTAGAAAAATTGGATCTTTGTTTTTTTGACCAAGAATATGATAAGAAAAATATCAACAACATATTTCTCTCCTTTCCCAATTTAAAATTCCTGGGTTTGTATGGCAATAATCCTATAGGAGCTTTAGCTGAAATGAAAAACATACACAAGCTAAAAAAGTTAGAAAAGCTTCGCTTTTCACCTTGTGATAGTTTCTCAGAGGATTTTGTTGAAGCCTTAACACTTTGCCTTAACTTGAAAGTTGTTGATTTGCGCTTTAGTGATACTGACATCATTGAAGAATATACCAAAAAACTAAAGGCGAGAATGCCTCATATTAACATTTTAATATAACCTCTGGAATGTCTTAAAATTGCATTGTAAAATATTTATGCTGAAGTGTTTTGGTCAATAGAACAAACTTATAAAGTATTTAACTGTTTAAATCATTTCAAAATAAAAATGTTTATAGCAAGAAGTGAAAGTTTATTACTTTAAGAAAATCTTATATTTTAATATATCTTATTATATTATGTTATTATAAAATTCAAACTCTCTATAATTTTTAATTTGTCATTGAAATGTATAATTTTTTGAAGATTTACTAATGGTTTTTGATGTGTATTTAGCATTTAAAATAGATTATTAAATGTAATATTAATTGTAATGTTAAAACATATATACATTTTTCACTTTATTTACTATTAGCAGGCCTACAGTAGATAAGCTTATACTTACATTCGTAAATAAATACATAGTTTATCAGATTATTGTGGACTATGAATGTACATCCCCCAACTTAAGTAGCAACCTAAATTAATATTTTGTTATACAGCATTTATTCATGATCAATTTTGTACACTCAACATCAACAAAATATTTAATTATAATGTAGAAAGAAATATGTTTTTATATAAGCTGCTCATGAATCATGCTACATATTTAAATGCGTTACTCGTTTTAATCTCACTCGATCATACGTCAAGTCATCTGATCTGCAGCTGTCACTATTTTTAGATAAAATAACACTTATAAATAATAATAATAGTATATCATGATTAATAGTTTTTTTTAAGGTGCACCATGTTGTCCTAAAAAAAAGTAGTCTAGAAGGTTGTGGAAGTAGTTACCAGTATTTTGTCATGTTCTAACCTCAACTTTGAGAAAGAATTGTGTTGTGTCTTATTGTGAAAAATAGCCAGCCATGGTTGGGTAAATTTCCCAGATAACTTTAGTTATATTTGTGGTGAGTCTGTGATTAGGAAATATCAAACAAACATTACATATTTTATTAGAAAAGTGTACTTTGATTACTTAGGAGTGAAGCTGGGGAATCAAAACAAACCATGGGCTCCTCATAAAGTTTGTTTTGTTTGTATGGAGGTTCTAAGGAAGTGGTTTAAAGGTAAAAAGAAATCCTTGAAATTTAGTGTCCCAGTGATTTTGAGGGAGCAAAAAATCACTTTGATGACCGCTCTTTTTGCTCTTGTGATACAAATAATAAGAAGAATAAGAAAATTATTTAATATCCAGACAATATTTCTTGAAGCTCTACGACCTGCCCCTTATAGTCCACATTTTCCAGTGCCTTCAGCAACATTATAAAATCTCGCCGATGTTTCTGATTTTAATACTGATGAGCAGGAAATTACAACCAGGAATGTCAGTGTGATGAGAATAACACTGGTAAACAAATTGAAACTTTTTTCTGTATCTGGTTTGTAAATGGGTGGTCATAACTAATTTTCGGGTGCCGAATTCAGTGGAAAAATCAGATTGTATCTATTAAGTCACATTTCCAAGATACACAGCACTAATACAAAGACAATAATACAACATTAGCAACTATTTACCATTTTAAATACATACAAAACATAGCCCTCAGAACTCACCTATGTTTTCCTGATAACGTAAAAAAACTAATTTAAACTAACAAAAAGCACTAAAAATAATCCACATTAAGCCATGATATTAATACTTAAAAAGTTAAATGTTATTTTTCTTTGACAAAATGGGATGACGATGCTTTTCTTTTGTAAGGTGATTCATCAGTCTCCCTAAAAAAAAAGCCAACAGTAATCGCCCACCATAGAATGATTCCAGTGTCCTTGATAGTGATGTTCCATGGTCAGGATATATTGGTGAAAGCGTTCACTCTGTTCGTCACCAACAGCACCTCAATTTTCTGGGGAAAAAGTCAAGATGCGAGTGTAAAAAGTGAATTTTTAGTGAGATTCTACACCTCATGTTCTTGTAGTTGTCCAATAGACCACTCACTAAGGAAACATATTTATTGTCTCTTCTATTGTCCAAAAAACCGTAAACAATGGCTTTGAAAGAGGACCAAGCAGCTAACTCGATATTTGTAAGCTTAGCATCAAAGGTTGGATCTTTCAACAATGCCCTAATTTGTGGCCCAAAAAATATACCTCATTTTAGCTTTGCTTCACTCAACTCAGGAAACATTTTTTTCAAATGATTAAAGGCCTGACCTTCTTTATCAAGAGCTTTTACAAAGTTCTTCATCAAGCCTAACTTTATATGAAGCGGAGGCAAAATGTCTTTACTCGGCTCAACCAATGGAGTAAATTTCACATTTTCCTTTCCAGCAATGTATAATTTCCTCAGAGACCATTCCTTGACTTTGTAGTGGTTCTTAGTGTCTCAGCTATCCCACAATCACAAAAACAAAATTTATTATGTGAATCCACCCTGTAAACCTGTAAGCAGTGCGACAACTTTTAAATCACAGCATATCAGCCACTCATAAACTTTATATCCATCAGCAAAGCCATACTTTCATAAGTTTCCCTCCACTGCATGTACCAAAGGCACTGTTGGAAGTTTGTTGCCATTATACAATAGCACTGCTTTTAAGCTTGCTTAAGATGAATCAATAAATATTCTCCACTCATGTGGATTATGTTGAACACCCAACTCCAACATCAAACCATTCACGTCTGTGCACACACACATTGAATTCTTCATTTCATAATATCCGAACAGCTATTTATTGTTCTAAAACTTGAAATCTTTGTACCTTGCTCTAGAAGGTTCCATTGTTGCAGTCTAGAACACAACATTTCAGCTTGCTGTTTAAAAAGTTTCAAATCACAGACCAAATCGTTCAATTCCTTCTTTTCCATGAAGTGAGGCGATCTGTCATGATTTTCAGGGATGTACTCTTACAAAGGTCGTGCATCTTCTGATTCATTTTCCTCTGATGGTTCTGATACAGTGGTTTGCAAGTGATAAGCACGAACAGGTAAGCCTTCCCCATGAGGCACAGGCATATGAACTGAAGAAACATTAGGATATTTAATTGTATGTTTAGTTTTACTGGAATGTCCTGCAATATTTGTCAGGCAAAAATAGCAGTCCATATGATCTTTTGGCTCGCACCAACCCATTGGAACAGCAAACTTCATGGTTCGGCAGTTTCCTTTCATCCATTCTATAAGGGTAGTTTTGTAGGTTATGCAACCAATATGAGGTGTAATGGGTTTATCCTGATCTCCAAGAGCATAATCAAAGTACAGTTTATAAGCCTTCTTAACTAAGTTAGTGATTGGCTTTCTTTGGGTTTTTGGGGTGAACTTACCACATACATAGCAAAAGTTATTGGGGTGGTTTACACAACCATGAAGTTTAGCAGTTGCCATTACGTTGAGAACACTGTACTAACTATAACTTAAAAATATCAGAACGTCTCAGTAGTTCACACAGGAAAAGCAAAAACACACAATAACACAAACTAAGGTAATCAATAAAGAGAAATATACAAAGTGACTAACACCATCCAAGTTTCAACACACACTAAACAGCAGGGCTAACAACAATGTTGCCAACTCTATAGTCTCTAGCGATAGTACATAGACCTGAAATGGATTGTATTTAGACCAGTATGATACTAATTTCTGACATTATGTTAATGAACCCACCGATTTTTATAAACAATAATAATTGATGTAAGGTTTGTTACTTTATAGCAGGGTCACACTATATTACTTTTAGAAAATATCCTAAAATTGGATTGTACAGGTGGTGGAATTATATCAAAAGTAGTATCCAGATCGTATGGTTGGCAACACTGTCTAACATGGCTAGCTGAGTCACCTCTATAGGCCAATGGCAGTACCATTCCTCCTCAACTAAATTGCCCTTCCATCTAGTGACTATTTTTAGAACTTCTTCCATCATATATTGCATCCAAATACAGAGTGCAACCAGCAGACTCTGTGATAATTCATGAAAAAAACCAGATGCAAAATGGCTGCTAACCAGTGTAATCAAGCCCCACAGCTGTTACCTCAATTTGAACTAAATGATCTAGGGATAGATTTAGGACTATCCAAGGATTCAGCTGAACTCATAGATTCCAGACTGAAAGAAAATAATTTGTTGGCAGCTGAAACATCCATTTCTTTATGAAGAGAGAAAAGGAGTTTGTTTCCTCCTGTTCACAAGAGAGTGACTTAGTGCAGTGACATTGTCGGTTTGATGCACAAGTCTGGAATTGAGTACAAAGCCGACAATCGGAGACTATTTATTGACTCTTAAATAAGTCTGAAAGCTGTTCTTCTCCACAATGGGAGCAAATATGCTTCTGTGCCTCTTGGTCACTCAGTTGACCTCAAGTAAAGTTATGATACTTTTAAACTGGTTCTAACAAAGATCATGACTGGATGATCTGTGGGGACCTTAAAGTACTGAGCATACGTCTTGGTCAGCAAGGTAGAAATACTAAATACCCATGTTTCCTGTAAGATTGGGACAGCGGATCAAGAAGTCAACACCGGGAACATAAACAATGGCTGGAAAGAAGATCCCTTGAGCCTGGAAATGAGGATATTTTGCATAAAAGTCTTGTCATCTATATATATTCTGCCACCACTTTACATATAATATAAAGCTGAACCTCATGAAACAGTTTGTTAAGGCATTGCCAAAAGAAGAACACTGCTTCAATTACTGATGTATGAAGTTCCCTCGACTATCAGAAAACACATTTTGGTGGCTACATAATCTAACTCGTTACTCTCACAGTAGACTAGACTGCCGATCGGGTGTATTGAGGATGGTTTTTCAAAAATGACTTTCCAATCTCCCTATATGCAAATGTGGGTACACTTCCTCTAAGTATAACCTTCCCAATGTTTAAAACTATTAGCGTAATTAGTACATAAGTGTATAACCTGAAAGGGTGTAAAGATGCTGTGCTAAAAAAATTATATCGGAAGCTAAACTAAAATGTGTTATTGTAGGGCTAGATATAAGAAGACTAATGTTAGATGAAAACCTCCTATCATGATTGAACTAAGTTAAGAAAGAAGCTTGGATTGCTTTAAAAAAATATTGTTAGTAAGTTCCTAGGAAACACCAAGGACCCTAATTACATTGCCATTGTTGAAAATATGCTGGAAAAATTCAAGTAATTTGGATGCTCAATGAGTGTAAAAATTCACTTTTTGCATTGACACGTAGATTTTTTCCCAGAAAATCTTTGGAGAAAAAGAGAAGAACAAGGAGAATGTTTCCATCAGGACATTAAAGAAATGCAAAAAGGTACCAGGATCAGTGGAATATTAATATGATGGGCGAATGACTACTGCTGGATATTATACCGTGAAAATAGACCAATCACACATGAGGAAAAATTACAGGCCCAAGCAGCTTAATCAGAAAAAGATAAAGGCACTCAACAGCCTCTGAGTAAGGTAAAGATATTTCAATTCTTAAAATAATACTATTTTTGATTAAATGAATCTAGTACATGCCAAAATAAACTATTTCTATTTAGTCTGTTTTCACTACTAATCTCATTATCTATATGCTCCTACCTAAAAATGACTTAAGGCAAATTGTGAAAAAACTGGATTTGATAAAGAAAAACTGACATCACATTTGGATTTATAACTAAAAAACTGAACTTATTGTAAGATTCGATAAAAGTGTTCATGAATGCAAATTTGTGAGCTTGTATTACAGTTCAAGAGTCATGAGGGCTCAAACATGCTATTTTATGCTTTTTGCTTGCTAAGGTAAAGTTTATAATTTATATTTGAATAAGCACGATCGTAAGGTAAGTGAAACAAATTAATAGACATAGTTATAAAAACATGTTGTAATAAATTCGTAGGGTATACCTGACAGACTTTCTCTCTTTTATCTTAAAATGAAAACATTTACTAAAACCTCGTAAGATTTTTGAAACAAAATAATATACATTTTTACCGAAGCACTTCACTCAAGAGCGTTAATGAAATAATATACACTCTTACAGAAACATTGAGAAATGAGGAACATCTCTGTCCATCAATAAATTCCATTTTCAAAGAATTGAATAAAAAAATGTGTATATATATATATATATGATAATAAATCATAAAATATTAATTTTATAAAAACTTAAAAGAGACTTACATTTAATTTTTATACCACACAGAAAAGTAGTTGTTTCTATAAGTTTTGAAAATTGTAACCCTTAGTTTTTAAAATTTTGAATCCACCTGTCTTTCCCAACCCCCACACACTTTCTTCCAATTAACTCTTTTGAAAATTAGAATTTTAAGATGTATTTGGTTATCTGGGTTGTCTCTCTACCTGTCTGCCAAATTTTAATTTTCTACCTCATCTACAAAGTTTTATTTTAATTATAGGCCCCGATTTCCCGGAACCCCATTTTGAAATTTTCCAATTTTAGATTTTTCGGGTTGTATGGAACATTTCCGCTATCTTCCTCCCAAATCATAATGCCAAGTTTCCAGGCCCTGAGACTGGGGAAATACGGTGTTGGGTGAGTCGGCGAATATCACACCTTTCTGGCCCTCTCCCCCGTTTTAGGAGCTTAAATTTGAGAACTCCTAAAAATATCTCACCCATTTCAAGATAGAAACCTTAAATTTAAATTTAAATTTCAAGGCTTTATGTCTGTTGATTCAAAAGATACATAAGTGAATTTTGAAAACTTTCAACCCATTTCTTTTTACCCCTTAGAGGTCAAATTTCGCAAAACCCAGTCCTGTATTTTTGCTTAAAAGTAACCTTCGCGCAAACATATTCCAGGCCCGGGCTTGGGGAAATACGGAGATTTGTGGGTCAGTGAGTAAGTGGGTGTGGATGGGTGAGAATCGCCTCTTATATATAGATAACTTTCTTTTAAAAAAAATTCTGACACACCAAGAATATGTTAAATTTATAAGAGTGGGTAAAATGAAAATATATTAGGAATTATTTACTTTTTAAATTAACAAGTAAAACTAAACGTATACAAGTTTAAATAATATTGCTTCACAAACAAAATAACTAAAATAGATAGGGAAAGTATATAAAATAATATTACTAAATTATTACTAAGATATACAATCTTTTGGCCGATTAATTCTCAATATTGATTATTAAAATATCGAAACTAGTGATTCCATTCAAGTATTTTCTAATGGGTAAAATTAAAAGTTTTATTTTAGTTGAGTAACTTTTTCCTAAATATCCAACAGTTTAATGCAGTACTATTTTATTTTTTAATACATACTAGACAGGATGAAATTTATTTTGTTGGTTTTGGTAAATTATGCTAATGAAAGGATGTAAGAATATACTTTTGTTATTCCCAGGGCCACCCAGTCGTTTGGGGGAAGGAGTGGGGTGGGGGGTGGGGGCGAATGAATGGGGCAGTTTGTCCAGGGCCCCCGCTCACCCAAACAACTTTTATTTTAGAAAAGTTAATAGCATGATTGTTTTAATATTTTATTAATCCCTGGTTTTTTTAAGGTGGTTTAAGTAAAATAAATATTGATTATTAAAAATGTCATTAGATTAAGCTTGTAAAATACAAGCATCCAATAATGAGATTTGCTTTGTTCCCTCAATAACTGCATTGTAGCTCGCATTGGTAATCGAATGATTCAGACAAAAGACTGAATTGTTGGTGACGGGGAGACCAGGTTCAAATTCCAGTCGAGTGTACTGAGCTGAGGGTGAGTTGAAATAAATTGTTTCTGATTCTTCCTCCACACAAATGAGAGTACATTTCCTCTAAATTCTACATTTCTCTTTCTTACATCATTGTGTAAATATGTGGATAGCCCGAGCGTGCTAGTAAATACGTGATACAGGTGACACAAAAATATGGGCCACGATTATTGCAGTAAAATTTTATTTTTTAGTTAATAATAATTATATTTAATATTCACTAACTATAATGAAATAAGGTAGGGGTCTGGGTAAATTTTTAATATATATATTTTTAAATACCGTGAAATACGTGAAGAAAGGATGAGTAGACAAACAAGTGGGATAAAAACTCCTAGCATACCTGAACAGGATAGATGAATATTAAGTCTCTAAATAAAAGCCGAGCACGTCGGTCGAGATTATTAACATTGAGGCAATCCTGCCTTTCGATATTTTATCTTACTTCGCGTTAGAACTATCCGCATTTAATTTCACTATTTTAAAATTACTGAGAAAAGAAGTATTTAGTGGAAATGTTCCCACATTTACTTGAAAAGAGAGTGATAAATTATTTAGAAAAAATATCTCGGTACGCTCGGCCGAGATTCTAATCCTAACTTCCTTGTCAGCGGCGAACCAGTTTAGTTGAGCTTGACATTATTCCATATTCCAAGTGTTGTGGCCATGTTTATTAAAGCACTTTATCTCGAAAGGTATGTTTTATATCTCGATTTTCAACTCAAATCATTCATAAACATTGAAACAACTATCGTAATCCAAGACGGTTAGCAAATAAAAGATAAATGGGAGGCACCCATTCTTACTTGACGAGCGCGATACACCCAGCAGGATTTAAACTTTGACCTTCCATTGCTAAGAAAACTAGACAAGACAAGACAAGACTGACGCCTTTGTCTGTGTTCCTATCAGTGTGTTAAAAATAATGTTGTTTTAGGACTTATGCTGGCATGCCATATAAAGTTAGGTCTTGTGCTTGTTGGCTTGTGAGGTTAGGTCTTACAAAATTAGGTCCAGTGAAGTTAGGTCTTATAAAGTTTAGGTCTAGTGCCTTTAGGTTCACTACCTGTTTGAACAGTTAAGGATATTTTAAAGTAATCTATGAAAAATGAATTTTAGGTCCAGTGCTTTTAGGTCTAGTGAAGTTAGGAGCTATAAAATTAAATGTTATAAAGCTACGTCTTATAAAGTTACGTGTTATGAAGTTAAGAAATTTAGTTGAGGGGTTGTGACTTTAGGTCATATAATTTTAGGTCCACTGTCGCATGTCCGTTCCATGATTAGAGAGGGGATGTTGACTATAAGTTTGACTCTCCAGAAACTAGATTCAAAATGCAGGTGTTAATTCCTACATTAGATCTGCTCTTGTCTGAATTACATAACCTGGCTGATAGAATGGCAAAAAAGTCAGTATTATTCTCGCCTCTTTTGAACCCAACAGATGCTGTGTACACATCAGCCATAGCCACTCATGCCGAAGCTTTGAAGGCAGCATATACTCAGGACCTTCAAAAAGATCTCATAGAATAAATTAAGCTCTTTTACAAAATACGGACAGAATCGAACTTGTGTGTTAGTGGAAATGTGAGCTCTTCCTTTGAACTGTTCAATTGTTTGTTTCAAAAGAGTTCATAAACAGTTTTTCCACAAATTTGCATTTATTTAAGATTCCTAACAATACAGTATTACCTGTGTCAGTAGAATCGGGTGAGCGGGCTTTCAGTAAGCTGTCTTTGATTAAAAAACGTTTGCGTTCAGCCACCGGTGAGGATGAACTAAACCATTTGCTAAGTTTGAGTATTGAACATGATCTTGTTAAGGAAATAAGTTTTGAGGATATTATTGAAGAATTCGCTGCTATGGAAGCTCTAAAAATTGTTCTTAAATGTTACGAGAGTGAACGTACTTAATATTTCAATGAAATTACTAATGTAGCTTAACCACTTTTGAAGTAAACTTTTATATAATGTACACACAGCTTAAGAGTATCTTGATAAAAATAAATCGATTACATTTAAAAAATGTACCGCTGTGTTTCACTGGTACCCGTTCGAGTTATATGTATAGACTATGTACTAACTATTAACTATGCTAATATTGTAGGGATATAAAGGTTAATTTGTTAGGAAGCGCACCCACATTTACATGGAGAAAAAGTGGAAAACCACTTATGAAAACCACCCTCAGTACACCCGAGTGAGATTCAAACCCCGAACTCATCATCGGCAGCCTAGTCCACTGAAAGTGTGACGCCTCAGACATTGATAAGAATAAGATAAGCAAGTTAATGTTTATTATTTTTGTGAAAGGGGGACTCCAAAAATCACGTTGCCCCAGGTCCTCTGAGCCCTGACATACGTACGTACGTACATACATACACACACACACACACACACACACACACATACACACACACACACACATACAGGAGCTCCATGACTTCTTTGGTGCTGACTGACAGTTCACAGCTGACAGCTGACGGCTTTGAAAAGTTACCAGACCAAATTATGTATCCCTACGCTGAACCATATGATCTACAAAAACATGTGTTTAATAGCTGTAACTTCTGACAGTCAAAATTTAGGTATATACCTAAATGTTGAGTGTCAGAAGTCAGCTGTGAGCTGTCAGTCAGCACCAAAGAAGTCGTGGAGCTACTATCTATACATTCATAATCACGCCGTTATCTTACGGGGTTGGCAAGAAACTGTGCATATAGCTAAAAAAAACATCGTATTGAATCCATCTCCACTAATAATAATAATAATAATAATAATAATAATAATAATAATAATAATAGTAATAATAATAATGATAATATAATCACGTAATTTTCAATAAAGATAAAATAACACTATTATGGTTGAGTCCTAATAATCGTTTAAAAAATCATACATAAGATAATAATTTCTATACATGTCACAATTGTGAATCAGAATAGGGTCTAGTGATTGAATAACTTCAAACAATCTGAACCATGAGTATTATAATGATGTTGACAATTATTTAGTTTGTAATTTGTTTCTAATATTAAATAATGTAATTAGTCTTTATTTTTAAGTGTTAATGATTTATAGAGCATGTGCCAACGTACCCCATACATAGTACCTACCAACCTCGGTGAGGGGTTGGTTGGCACATCACAAACAAACATTATTTTTTTAATAAAATATTTACTTAACTTATACGTTTGATGAATACATTTTTAAGTAGCTTATGAAACAAGGTAACTGTCCATTGATATACTTTAACTCAATATATAAATAATAAAATTAAAAAATTTGGAATATGCAAACTGTAGCCAATATCCCCGGTCTTCCCTATAGGGACCACTTTAAATAAACAAAAAAATATGAAAATTTTTAATTTTTAATTTAAAATATGGGAAATGGGAAAGGGGAGGCTACAGCTAGAAATAAATTTTGATATGAGGTTAAAACTTAAAATTTGAAAGATAGGTAGAAATAAAACTCCAGATAACCAAATGAATTTTAAAATTTAAAATTTCTCAGAGTGGGTTGTAAAAGTGGGTTGAGTGGTTAAAAACTTACAAAACTATTAGAAACAACCTCAGTGTGGTATAAAATTAAAATTCTGCATATAGGCAAAGATACCACTACAAATAACTATAAAAGTCCGACATTTTTAAAGTTATTAATGGGAGTCCAGGAAATAAAGGGGAGTTTATAAAAAAAATTATGGTGGAAAATCTAAATTTTGCATAGTGGTAGAGGTACGGCTTCAGATAAACAAATAAGTCTTAAATTTGAGTTTTGAAGTGGGAGTTATAAAAATGGGGAGGGGGAGGCTAAAATTTTCAAAACCAGTGGATAAACTACTTCTATGTGTGGTATAAAACTAGAATTGGTCAAATTAACAAAAAGTCTGAACATTTTAAATTTAATAATGATACTACAGGAAATAGGGAAGGAGAGGGTGAGGGAGGGGATAGAGGTGTACAAGTAGGAGGTAGAAAATTTAAATTTTTCAGGAATGTAGAAGGATAACTTCAAATAACCACAAATACATTTAAAATATTAGTTATTTCTAAGGAGGCTGGTGATATAGGGGGTCTCAATTTTTTCTAAACTAAAATACTAAACTACTTCTCAAAGTGTTAGATGATTGACATAAGTCAGGAGGGTATAAGGACCAACTCAAATTGTATCAAGGTCTGACTTCTTAAATTTCAAAATGAAGGCTCAGAAAATAGGGAGGGATAGTCCCCTCAAAATGTTTCCAAAGCTATATAAACACAATTTATGTAAAGGTAAAAACTTAAAGTGTCACCATGTAATTTAATAATAAAACAGGTAAGAATTACTAGACAGAGATACATTGTTCACGTTAATTCATTTAAAAAGTTTCTTATCTGATGCCGCTATGCTCATGACAGATATTCAACAACAGCTGATGATATCACCAAGTGAAGAAAATTAAACTGTATGTTTCTACTAGAGCGATATTTATTTATTTTGTCCAAAAAATATTTTGATTAAAAACTGCAAAAACATTGGCTTTTTTTCGCGTTTTCAACACTCTTGAACAAATGGAATTTCAAAATTGAAGCCCAGGAAACGGTAGCGCTTAAAATGTATACAACCAATATAGAACATTCTTTACAATATGGTTAGGTTGACATTTGGTAGCCACGTAAAATATCATATAAGATTACCAAATAAGTCTTAACATTTTAATTGGAATTGTGGAAACTAAGGGGGCTGAGTGGGATAGAGGGATTTGGAAAAAAGAGTAAATGGTCATGTTTCCAACAAAAAAAAAATACTTTCATGCATGAAAGAAAATTTAGATTCGCCAGGTTGATAAAAGGACCATCCCACATAACCATAAAAGTTAGAAAGTTTGGAATTCAAAAATTTACTGCTGTGAAATAAGAAGGGCCCCTAAAATTTCCTAAACTATAAAAACTCGATGTGTTCCAAATGAGGGTACACATTATACTAATTAAACCTCCCTCATCCCTACAACAATAGTGTAATTAGTAGTACATAAACTTATAGCTCGAACGAATATTAAGGCACGACGCTAAAAAAATATAACAAAATAGAAAATGCTATTGATGTTGACCACAAAGATAAATCTACTTTCTAAAGGATCTTTTTATAAAAATTGGACTGTAGTAAGACATTTGGAACACTAAAGGGCCGGTTGCACAAACAACAATCAGTGGCTTGATCCGAGATCAGATGTATGTAGATCTCCAATCAGTGTCTCAAACCTCATTTTCAGTTGCACCATTAACGATTAGGACGTGATTGTCGATCAAACCTCTGGTCAAGTTAACCAGCCAATTTTCTCCCATCAACTGTTTGATTACCCGATCAGTGTGTTGAGGGTTAACATAACCTGTAACTGTTATGTTCTTGATAAATATAATTTGTACTTTATAATCTTTATTTACTAAGTAGGCCTAATATTTAATAAGTATATTTATATATAATTCAATTTATTTTTAATGTGACTTTGATTCATAAATGTGAAGTATGGAGTCTTCAGATGAAG
>CABFWB010006002.1:23698-37949 GCA_902151455.1 Timema bartmani
AACAGTCAGCTGTTCGAAAATATAACTTTTTACAAGGTTGCCATGTTAGTTTTATTTGATTCTCCGGTCAAATCTGTGGTCAGGTGATCGGAATTTTTGATCTCTAGTTAACTTTGTTGCAACCCAAATTTTTCTTGATCTATGATTAAGCTGATTGACAATCCGGTGATTGAAGAATCAATATGATCTTTGTGCAACCGGCCCTTAATATGTTTCTGTAACAGAGCCTATTATTTTATCCATGCTCTTTGATAAAATTTGATACTCTTTTTTTCAAACATGTGTCTTGGACCATGCTTGGGTAAAGTTTGCGTTGTCATTGGAGTGCGAAGGCCGTCCTGTAATTGCGCTCGTTTGTCCACTCAGTTTGTAGACCAGGTAATATTTTATTTCTAAGGGTTTTTGTTTATTAATTGCCATAGCTTGTTTGTGATTTCCATGGTTAGCTTAGGATTGTACACGAAGGAACTTTCGAAATTATGACAGCTGGACCAATAAAGCAGGAATGCTATAGCTAAATACGTCAAAGCTCGATCTAGTACATTACGAAATCAAAGTGACCAGAATATTATGAAATATATCAATGTCAAAATTTGTTTGACACATATTTTAGTCAAATTTCTGTTAAATCTTATTTCTGTATTATTATTGTATTGATTTTTTAATGATAGCGATCATAATTCTAGTTCCAAACCTGTCCAAACTACATAAACAGAACTTTTTTCTTTACTTTAGTGGATCATTATATACCAAACACTAAATAACTATATCTGTGATTAAAACAACATTTGGGTATAGCTAAGAGTATTTTTTCATATACTTTGTACTGTCAACAATTTTACTGACTTTACTAAACCCTATTTTACTGTGGTATAAATATTTTATTTTTAAGAAAATCTGCAATTATTAATTGTATGAAAATATTGTTCTATTATAATAAAATAATCTTAAACTGAAAGAGTTTTCAGTGAAATTTTTTTTAAATATTTATTTCTTTCCCCCCTTACTAAAATTAAGAGATATTTAATGTCCCATACAGACACGAGAAGGTGTTGGACGAGTCTAATTGGACAAAACATTATTAGCTTTTTGTTGTGTAATCCTAAACGCGCGTTTAGGGAGATGAGCTTCATTTTAAGACTTGATTTTATTATAAACTGATTTAAAACTGATTTGTTAACTCTCATTGTACATTAGTATAAAATAATAATACCAATACTTATTACCGCGTCTTACTACCTGTTCGTGTTATACGCTTAAGTACTAACTACGCTAATGGGTTAGGATTTGAGAAGGTTGGATATAGAGGAAGTTAACCAGCATTTGAGTGGAGGGAGAGTGGAAAACCATTTTAAAAAAACCAGTTCAACCGAGCGAGATTCGAACCTCGGTTTCCTCGTCCTCAGCAGTCTAGCTCAACACGAAACTTGCATGTTAGCTAATTATGCAAGCGAGGCGGGTATTAAAATAAAATAATGTTGAATATAATCATTCCAGGGTTTAAAACAAGGAGATATTACCGATACCAAATATATACTTAGGAAACTCTTTTCATTTTATTTTCCATGCATTTAACTTTGATTTTAGTTGATAAAGTAGCATATCACTTGTATTTTTTGTTTGTATTAATTTGACAACAAAATATAAAAAATAAATGCAACCTTTACAACATAAGTATTTAATTTTAATTACTGATATATTTAGTGCTCCGTATCTTACTTCCCATTATACAGCTATCCGCGAATTTACTCCAATGCATAAGGAATGAGGAAAGGTAAAATTTTCGGGAAATGGGCCCATATATGCGATGAAGGAGAATTTTAAGCATTTTATGGGGAAAAAAACCTCATTACACCCGATCGGGATAAGTTCGAAAAATATAATGAATAAGGTATCTTAAAACTTGATTACATTTGCTTGAATGACAAACTTGGTGTAGTTACAATACATTCAAACTATCACTTAAGTTATAGGCTTATAAAAAGTATTATTATATTACCATTTAAAAAAAAATTTGGCTCGTATCTTGTATATTGCTTTCAGAAACCATATTATGTTGAAAGTTTGATAACTATAATGGAACAAGCTAGCTAAAAACTGTATTATATTTGTAATATATTTGTTTCAATTCCATAATTTGTGTAGAAGTCTTAAGTTAAAATGATAATTTAGGTTATAGGCCTGTAGGAAGTACGGTATCTACTAAACCCTGATTTTATTAATAAATAATAATCTCAATCTGTAAGGCTTTATTTCGTACCAGAATAATATAATATAATAATATTTTGGTAGGTTAAACGGCCATTTAGAATGGAAGTAAAAATTTCCTTCTGGAAGGTATCCTAACTAAACACAGCTATAGGGTAGGATTCTGGTACGAGATAAACCCTTGCAAGCGAGCTTCCTTCAAAAATCATCGTATATATTAGGCTACATCAACTTATTTAAAGAAAAAACCAACCAGTTTCGAACTTTGTTATGCTCTTCAAAGCTTTTACTAACATATGTATTTAATTCAACTAATCACACATTGAAGTATCTCATATATTCAATCAAATTAATGAACTATGTCAAAATGCCACATTGCCTTGCATGGGGGTAAGAGAGAAAGAGATACCCGGAAGTTTCTTTATCTCTTTCACAATGGTATGCAGACGACAGCTCGAAAATTTCAGCCACAGATGTCCATCCAGTTATATTATAGAAATCAATGGTTCTACCTGAGTTGAGGAGCGCAGCAAATCTCCCGTAAGGCTGTGTATCTATTATTTCCTTGTCTGTGGGTGAGGGTATAAATAACGACTAAACAGCTAACACAAGACAATGGTATGATGAGGGTGAACTCTAAGAAATCATACCGATATTCTCCTGGAGAGAGGGGGGAGTAAACCACGTTACGGTAAACAGACTTTGGTGCAGATAGTCAGTATCGAGTCTGAAAGGGGTAAATAGGCCAGTCAGTCCCACGCTTCCTAACCGCGCTTGTCTAACCACGCTTGTTAAAACTGATGAGAAAGGCGTCTAAAAAGTGTAGCCTATTTAAATGGTGCGTGTGGTAGGACGGAGGAGTGAATTAGGGAAAAAAGAATATAAAACAGTAAGTGTTCCTGGTTTTAGTCGTGCCCAAGGTCAAACAGTTCGTGCCGCCATTAAATTGACTCTCTCGTCTTCATTATTTACTAGTGGAAAGTGGCGGAAACACATGGATCTGTGTGTGACCTTTCACGGAGTCGATCGTTGCCCATCTTATCTACGCCAGGTGCTTAGAGTCGGACAGGGCCGTACCCGAAAGTGCATGTTTTTTTTGGGGTTGGTAGGGGAGGGGGTCTACCTGCTGTGGGCCGTGCTGTAGCCCACCAACAAGAGATAGCAAGAGATAAGCTATATTATTAAATACTTCTCAAAGCAATTTAAAGTTTTTAAAAACATCATATTTATGCTGTGCTATAACTTTCTTAAGACTCTAATGAGCTATTAGCCAAAGCATTAAGGAGTAGTACAAAAATAAATGATTAATACTAGGCCTACTTTCAGCTACACTGGTGGGCATGTAGACTAAATATCAAGATCTTCTACTATGGTTCGTGTGTAGCGAGGAGGTTGGCGCTCGATATGGGCGTGCTGAGGACTTTTTTTTTTCTCAAATCTTTATCAATCTCCCTTCTCCTCAGTGTGGATAGTCTCTTTTGAAATTTACCTTCCTCATTCCTAGCTCAGTAGTGTAATTAGTACGTATGCGTATAACCTGAACAGGTAGTAAGGCACGGATATATAAAGAAAAATGCATTTAGTCCAGACGGGTAGTAAAATGGTAAAATGCTGCTTATATAATACTTTTAAAAGCAAGGGGTAGAGGGTTAAACCCCAAAACACTCTTTCTAGATACGCCCTGGAGATGGACCACTATGGCGAAGAATTAAAGTGACTCACCTACATTGCTTTATGTAGAGGCCAAGCCATTAAAAAGCTCTGACGTGAGACTTATACCAAATCGGTGGGCGCGCGGATGAAGGCGTCAGTATCATCTAGTTTGTCGGTTGACTGGGGTAGGCGTGGGGAGCACAGAGATGCGGCTACACTTCCTCTACATTTTCATTTCCTCATCCTTTACACATTTATGTAAATATGAGGATATCCAGGATGGTTAGGATAACTTGGAGGTGCTTCTGGAAATCTGATTCACAAAGTATTTACTGTATACACCCGAAAACGTCCAAATTATAATTTAAAGTAGGCCTACTTACGAATTACGGTACATTTGAATTATATTAAATAAATAAAATTGTTTTTATTTGAATTTCATGGTGGATTCGATTGAGGAAAGCTAATGTCGCTCTAGTGGCTTAGGGCCGAGACTAATAAGTTCGTTCGAATGACAACAGTTCAGAGATTAACATTCAAGGAGTGAAGTGTTGTCATTCTATTGAGGAAAGCTAATGTCGCTCTAGTGGCTTAGGGCCGAGGCTAATAAGTTCATTCGAATTACAACAGTTCAGAGATTAACATGCAGGGAGTGAAGTGTTTTCATTCGATTGAGATTTATAGCTTCGTCCCATCTTGTTTGTAGACACTTTTTTAAGGTATGTTTTGGTCATTTTGGAGCTTTAGGTCATATTTTTTTTCTTAGCTTCATTTTTGGGTCTTTTTTAGGCATTTTAAAGGAATTTTTAGTCATTTTTGAATAAATTTGAGGAATTTATGTTTAATAATTATATTTATATTTTATAAATGCATAAATATTCAAATATATGATTTTAAATACACAATTGTCAAAATAAGAAGATAATGTATGCAATTAACTGTGTACCTACCCTCTTTGCTTGTATGGTTGTAAAACACACATTCTGCTGGTGAGGAACAAATTAGCAGGAAAGGGTTGATTTTGGAGGTGGTAGATATTACGGCTCAAGGATGTATTTGTAAATGAATGTTATATTTATCAGTATGTGAGAGTTTATTTGATAAAGGCTTTTCATTACATATATATATATATTTAGATTATATATGTAAGGCGCCTGTTTTATTTAGTCGTGTTCATTCACTACACGATGTTGTTTACATTTTTAGGTAATTTTTTGTAGGCTTGAAGTAATTTTTTGTAATTTTTAGATAATTTTATATTTAATTTATTGGTCATTTTTAGCTTATACAAGTCCGGGCTCTGGGGATTAGTATGGTTGACCATTAGTTTAGGGGGCTTTGATTTTATCCCAGCTGGGGCTGACAATAATATTTAGTCTACTATTTTTGAATACGGGTTCGTTTTGCTACACAGTAAGAAAATATTTAGGCTCGATTACTGGGTCTCTGGTATTAGATTTTCTGTTCTAAGGTGTTAGCTTGTAAGTCATGTGTTATGGGTTCACGTTGAATTCCTTAGTTAAAAATATTTCAAAAATAAAAACATCTTTCAATGGGTTACGTTCCTCTTCATACTTTGAATATAAACCTTAAAAAAATTAGCTAAAACTTTTTTTCTCAGAAATGGATCGAGATGTGATGTTGTAACCAGAGAAGTTTCTTTATCCATATCCAAATACTGTCAACTCTGGCTATAATGAACCTCTACAAACTCAGGTATTTGGTTCACTATATCAGAAGGTCACTAAAACAATTTTTTTTAGATCTGAAAGTATAGGATTAGTGACAAACAAAATAAGAGTTCAAATACAATCGTTCTTTATTGAAATCTATTAATTGATCTTTAACAAAATCTATTATATACTGCTGTTTACTGTATACTGTTTTAGTTAATATTTTTTCCAGATCCTTCTCTAGAGTTTGTGCTTTTTCCACACTTGATTCCACAATCCATGAATTTAAAAAACTAAACTAAACTAAGTTGAAAAGTCTAATTTCGTATACCCTCTCGAAGAAAGGGATTAGTTAAAACAATTATTAAATGGCCACATACTGTCATTCACTGTATTGTAACTCCTGTATTATTAATATAACTCAGAAGACTGTCTTCCTTTACTTGCCGCAGACAAAGCTAGGCCTATTAAAACTTAAGCCAGGTCAATGAGTACAGTGACTGTTTAAGCTTAGCCCTCCCCCTTGCAGTCCTTTCCACATTCCGTACTTTCAGTCAAGCTTTGTGTTACCTAAGCAACAACTCAGGTATAATACATTCACGACCTTAATTTACTTGGATGACAGCTCAAAAAGTTACTATATAGAAATATTCCATAATATATCCTACGCCAACAGCTGACATAATGTTACTTTGGATAACTGTAATGAAAACATATAGTAATGTATTAATGTAGTAGCTAACCACAGTAATTCAGGCCAATATTATTTAAATATTTATTTGAGGCTCGGCACAAAGCTTATTTATCGTTTTATTCCACTTAAAAAAAAAGTATTATTCATAGCACCTTCACAAAAGGTCTAACGAACATAGCTTCAAAATGCCGACTGACGAATTTAAACCATGTGATTGAACGTGACGGAAACGAATTATTTACAATGATGCACCCACGCAGCGGATAGAAATATTTTATTCACTAAAATATTTTGAAATATGATAAAATAATCATAAAATAATTTACTATTATATTAAATAAATAACAAGTATTTTCTCTTTTCCAAGTAAATACGATGCCTGTATTAAAAGGTATTAATGTATGCATTATATTACACATTATAGATAACATTCCAAAACAAAGAATAAGTATTTTTAATTATGTTTAAAATATTGTTTTGGATTGAATACAAAGAAATTATTAAAAGTAATGAAATATTTTGAGAAAACTTAAGTTTACATTATTTTAAATGTAAAATATAATATGTAATTAAAAAACTTAACATTTATAACAAAACAGTGATCTACAAGCGTTGGCAACCCAAAACCTAAAAATATGATTTTTTAACTGTCATCCAGATCAAAACCTATCATGAACAGACTCTAGAGAATCGGTGTCTTCAAGTTTAAACAACCAAAAAGTTATATTTTTAAAGAATTATGATATTAGAATGACATTTCTTATTGAATGTTTCGATTTTTCTGTTCACTAACACCGAAGTTGAGGGTTCATTATAAACGAATTGTTTTTAACACACATTGGAATGCACGTGGGTTGGGACCAATGAACTAGGTTCACTGTATCCGAATTTTCACTACAACCGAGTTCACTAAAACCAGAGTTGACTGTAGTTTTAAAACTCGTTTGGATCATCCCGAAATTCGCTAATTGAGTATGTGAAAATTATTTTCTTTTTAGCATCCAAGATTTATTCCACCTTCGACTTATCTTAGATTTTTTAGCTTCTTCTTCACACAATACAAACCGATACATCAATTTGTCTTGGCTGAACTTGTACTCTAGTAAAAACTCGCCACTACTGAGAAGTAGCCTTCTACGTCAAGAAACTGGAAATTTGCACAAACTTATCTGCACGAGCTCGTTTGAACTAAACGTTTGAACGTCTGAACCCAGCTTACTAAGCACAATCACGGTAACTTACTTTGCTTTCCAGCAGCATACGTGTCCAAGGGAGGATCCCAAAAGCTTTTGATTGAAGAGCCGATTTTAAAACTAAACTCATGCAACACAAATATATTTTTGTATTTTAATAATTTTGAAACCCAAAGAGACACCTTCTAAGCTCGTAGGCTCACCATTTACGGTCCACACTTCGAGATCTTCGTCATTTAAACAATTAAAGGTTTTTGCTCATTTGACCCGCGTCTCATTACCATTCCTAGATATAGGCTACGCATTTTAATAACTTTTTTTAGTAGAAATGAGATATTTTAAATTTTGAGGAAATATGTCCTCATTTGTTTGGAAGAGTTGTGGGAAACCATTTAGGAAAAACAACTCTCAATACATTAGGCCATTATTCGAACCCAGACTTTCTCATCACTGGAAGACCAGACCATATGAGACTGATAGTTATTCCGGGTGCCCTCCGGCGTGGATAAAGGTCAATTATTAACATTTTATTTATGATTACAAAATATTATTGGGCTTCTTTCAACTATCAACCATTTATATTAGAATTATCTTCTTAATTTTATATTATATAAAAAAGAAACTGTCGTGGGCTAAAGATGTTCTACACTTTGGAAACCTCTAGTGCAGAATAATTAAATAGAAAGTTGGTCTCTTGACTTGGGCACGATCTTTAAGGTGATCTTCCTTAAAACGTTATCTGTTATCTAACATTCTCTGAGAAGTTTGGTTCATGATTGTCAAACATATTGTACTGCACCGAAATGGGGACCCAGCAGTAGGCCTAAAGTTTTGAGTTTGGAACCGGATAAAAATTATAAAGTAAGTTTACTTACTTACATCCATTACTGTTTCCAGCCTGTGACCTGGGTCGATTTTTAATTCAAACCATATATTTTCCACTACCGACTTGCTAAGCCCATCCTAGCTTCATATGCCTTAAAATCTAACTACAGACTAGGAGAGGCACAACATCCAGTTCCGTCCGTTAATTCATCACTGTGACAGGATAAATCCACATTTTACCAATGATGAATTTTTCGGCTTGCCGGGAATTGAACACGGAGCCCTTTGCTCAGCCACCGACTGAGCTAAGTTGTCGGATGGTATGGTAAGCTAATGAATCACAATCTTTAGTGCGGCCTGCAAAGCCCTCTTAATGATACTGCCGCCCTCACACCGGTTTTAGTTTGACATGCCTGATCGGTCGGTTTGATCCTCGATGATTGTCGAAGTTTCCAAGTGGTACGAAAAGCAGACGAGTCACGAGGAGGGCCTACCATTCAGGTGCTAGGAGCACTTAGCTTGATTTAATGGCAAAGTAAAAAAAACCCACAATAAATACATACATAAATAAATTAGAAAGTATGTTGTAGAAGTAGAGAGGCCAAAGAGGTTAACCACAAGTCCAGAGGGATCAAACTTGATCCTTGACGATGGTGTCTATAATTAACTATTTGCTTTTAGGCTTGAAATTTTATTCAGATTCTTGAATTTCAGTTTTGAAGGCTGTATGCGTAATTCTAGGTAAAGTTAGTTTAATAGTGATTTTTTGGATGTTTTTTTAAAGTGAACTATAAAATTCATAATGAAAAAATCCCGCAGAAATTCTACATTCCTTAATAACTGTAACCTATTACTACAACTTAGCACCTATGTTTTCCACTTCAAAGATTATAAGTTCAAATACATTTTAAGGTTGGATGGAAGAGAGTTAGTGAAAAGGCCAGGCTGTTTTCATAGCAAGCTTTCTTTTAGACAAAATAAATCAAATATTGCTCAGTAGAAACAAAGTTTAATTTTCAACACATATTAATATTAACAACTCATGAATATTTATCATGAATATATTAGCATTTTATGAGAAACTTTTTGAATGAAGATAAAAAAAGTTATCATCAAATTTAAGACACATTTTACAGATATTCAAGAACTGTTGAGATTGATATGAGAAGAAAATGAAACCCTATTCTTCTACTGAATAAATATTTGATTTATTTTGCCGAAAAAAAAAGTTTTGCTATAAAAACTACAAAAATGCTGTCCTTAGCTCGCATTCCCTACGATCCCACCTTAATGGTTTTGAGATTAGACCCTAGTCTGATAGATGTGCAAGACGCTTTGAGTTACAAACAACTGAGCCACATGCGATCACTTTTGAATGTGTTTTTACCCACATCGGTGGATAGATCGGACTAAATGTCAAGTTCATCCAATATAGTTTGTTGGCGACGTAGAGGTCGAGGTTCATATCCCGACCGGGCGTACTGAGGTTGATTTTCCATTTGTGAGTTTTGCTTTGGTCTTCCTATTTTCTCACTAAGCTAATTCCATCCTAATTTCTACTCCGTTATATTGATAAGTGTTACTGCTAAAATGTATATCAATATAGGCCTTATTAACTGAAATCTTTGAATTAGAAATGCCCAAATGGATTTGGATGAATATTTTTGGATGGAATATTTTGGATGAATATTATCAGTGCTAGATACAACGTAAGCGCTTGACTGAGTCATGAAGTCGTTTGATGGGTCTTCAATAGGATGTAGCCTATGACGTCACGAATCACACACCATGCACTTGTTCATTTAATAGCGGCAAAACGTTTTTAACGTGTCTTTTTCTCATCGTATTACTACCCGTCTGGGATGTACACGTTTAAATTAGGCTACATTATTGGTATTTATAGGTAGGAGGAAGGCATAAATTAGAGGAAATACACCCGCATTTACATGGAGGAAGAGAGACGTAGGAACCCATTTAGGGGGAAAAAACTGCCCTCAGTACACACAGATTTGAACTTTGACCTTCACGTCAACAGCAAACCAGAATATATGAGTTTGACGTTTAATCCGCGTGCCCACCAGCACGAGGTTTAACATTTTAGATATAAGGGAGTGATTTGAACAGTGGCGAAGCTTTATTTGGTTGTGAACCCCTCCCTCCACCTCACCCAGAGCTTGAAACATTGCGCTCCCTTTACCTCCCTCATCCACTTAGCCAACATGCTATCATGCCACATAATTGTTAAGAAACTTCTACATTCTTTAAATGTAGATGGCTATATTATTAATTTTATACATAAACATTGTTTTAATATAAAATGATAAATACGTAGTTAACGTTTTAATTTTTGTCTCTAACATGTCTATGCACAATATTATACAATAATAACTGCACAGGCAATAGTAAATTAATGACCTTAAATGTCCACTATTATAATACACACTAACTTATAAGTGACCACAATAGTCAATAATAACAGCTAATAAAATTTACATAAATTTACACTGAAAGAGGAAACCTAAAAGGGAAAACTTGTGTATACAAAAACATGGCACACAAATAAAATAGCGTATAGCTATTAAAAATTGAACTGAGCTGTAACCGCACGATGGTCTGCCTCATATAGTCTATCTGCCCGATCTAGAACACTCTGCGCCTCCCCAACAGCTCGACAAGGGTCTGGAACAGTCAATGCCTTTCTAGAACCAAGGTTAGACACTTAAACGTATGAGGTGTCATTTTCTGAACCACTACTTTTACTAGATATAAATTAAAACTCATCAGCGATGAATTTATTAGATATGTTAATTTTAGTACACAATAAAGCTCATAAAGTCGACAGTGTAAATAAAAATTAATATCACAAGCAACCACGAACAGCTGATCTACTGCCAACATTATCATAAAAAAATATTTTTTTCGCAAGAACATTAGTAACAGCTGATTTTTTATTTGTGGTAAGAATTGTTGCCTGAAGCTTCCAGATCATGTAAACATTAGATCAACTAAACATCAACATCATCTAAACATTAGATCAACAGAAAAATATCAGAAGGCGCAGGATTTCGGAAATATAGCGCTTGTTGATAAACGTAGATCTACATATCCCACCTTTAACGATAGTTTGGGAAAAACGTAGTACTACGTATCCCGTTTTCAATCTAATAAAATTAAACTGGCCCTTTAATCTTTTTCTTGCTTCTTCTAAAAACTAGCGCCCCTTCAAACTCTCTTAACATTGCAGCCTCTACATACCTCTTGCCTCCACCTCAGTCGTGGAGGGTGCGGGTGAGTAAATACACCACTGGCTCTGGACTCTCTCTCCCCCATCCTCCTTCTAGATACGTGACCATTATACGACAGACTGTTCAAAGCCATCTTAACTGGCTTTCCTTTCAATGCGTCTTTCATTTGATTAGGAAACTAATCAAGGAGGAAATAAGAATCCTAATAAGGCAAATTAAATACAAATTAGCCAGTTATGTAACTGTGTATATAATATTTCAGTATAACACTCTTTAAACTCGTTGGAAAGTGCGCGGGTATGGCACACAGAGAGATGGGCAGATAAATGCGTCAGGAACCGCACACCTTTCACAGATGACCCCGATACCGACCTCTCGTCATCAGTCTGGCCATTGGATGGCCGGTCGGCGGCGCCATGCATGAAGGGACCAAACCACCAAGTTTGTTTAGGGTCATTGCGCAGCGTTATTTCCCTGCAATATGGACCTAAGACGTCTCGGTGGTTGGTGTGTCCTTGCAAAGTGGTGCGGATTGAATCACTCGCACGTTCTCTTAATTAGAGGGTACAAGACTCTATAGTCTAGGATACTANTCTTAATTAGAGGGTACAAGACTCTATAGTCTAGGATACTATCACTTTATCGACTAGGGCTACTGTTTGTATTTACTGCTTGCCTAGAAGCACAAAGAACTAAATACCTTTATCCTCACCTCGCGGGGCCTAAAGGGCTTATTTGGGGTGGCTGATGTAACTGAAAGGTACCCTAAGGAATTTAAGAATTAACTATTGGTATCTTAAGGACTTACTTTTAGGAACTAAAGGAACTCACGTAAAGGGTTTACTCTTGGGACTTCAAGAATTAACTATTGGTACCTAAAATGTTTATTTGCAGGACATAAAGTGTTGACTTATGTAAAGGGTCTACTCTTGGAACTTTAAAGATTAACTATTGGTAGCTAAAAGGTTTACGTGCAGGACCTAAAGGGTTGACTTACGAAGGGCTCTACCCTTGGGACTTTAAGTTATAACTATTGGCACCTAAAAGGTTTAAGTTGCGGAACCTAAAGGGTTGACTCACGTAAAGTGTATACCCTTGGGTCCTTAAGGTTTGCTTTTGGTACTTAAGGGATTTACTCCAGAATTATACCCAAAAATGTATTTAGGGGTGGGATGATGGATGGCTGCTACCTGCAGTAGGCAAGTATTGACGTAACCCAACAAAAGATGGCAAACTAAATGTTTGTAAACATAAATGGGATTGTAGGTGCTATGAAATCTATAAGACTTCATTGAGAAGCCATAAAAAAATAAGTTATTAATAATATTTCGTGGAAAGAGAGGTTGAACCCCCAAAATACCGCTACCCCTTCCCCACCCCATTGGCCAATCATTACGGGCCCAGCTTACTTGCTGTATTTAAATAATGTAGCATACTTAAAATGTTTGCTCTTAGTATCTCAAGTATCAACTTATCGGCATTAAGGGGGTGGGAATGAAGGGGACGCGATTTAAGGCCAGTTTTTTTTGGCCAGTTTTATAACTTTTTAGCCGTTTAGTTTTATTTTCTACACATTTTAATCTCAACAGTTGTTGAATATTTGTCACTTGGCATCCTGGAATTTGATAACATTTTCTCTTCATTTTTAAAAGTTACTCATTAAATTTCAATATGACCGTGAAATATATTTAATAACTTTTAAGACTATTATGCGTAGAAAGCTTTATATACTGAATAAACCATAGATGTGCGCAACGTGGGTGCCGTGGCAACCCCACTAGCCACAAAAACAAAGCGGAAAAGATGAAGTGAAATAAACAAAGTACCTATCTTTTTATATTTGGAAAACGAGTCGATGAATATTCCAAAGGTAATGGTTAGTGTAGGCTTGAGATTCTGTTTCTAGGCCGGCCGACGGGTGACATTGTAATTTTTAATGTTTGTTTTTTCAAAGAAAGACCTAGCTCGTAAAATAAAACATTATTATTGTTTTTTAATTAACTTCACTGGATTCGGGGACAGGGGGAGGAGGGTTTACAGGCGCACGTTTATGAAAGTTTATGAAAGGTGTTTTTTTTTTGCAAAAGTTTTTTCTTTTCTATTTGCTATTAGAAGTTGTTCACTTCCATCTTCCCTTCAATCGAGCTGTCAAGCAAATAATATTTACATTCAACCGACGGAATATGGTAATCTTAGGGCTACAAGTATATATTTATTAACTTGTTGGCAAACTCTTCTTCTTTCATTTAAGGCTTTCAAATTTAAAACGAACACAAAACCCAGACCCCAGCCATTAATTCATTACTTGTGAAAGGTGAAACACATTTCATCGATGATACATTTTTCGGCCATGTCTGAAATCGAACCTAAGACCCTTATCTCAGTAGACAGACACGCTAAGGAGTGAGCTAAGGTATCGAACAAAAGTGAATATAAAACCCTAAAATGTATAATTATAATGTGTTTAACAATTTAGTATGAATATAAAATCATTACGTTATCTTTTAGACCTAAGATTATCAGATGTTTTAAATTTGAAGTGAATACGTGTCTAACCATCCGACACCTTAGCTCAGTCGGTAACGTGTTTTTCTACTGAGCTAGGTGTTCCGGGTTCAATTCCCGGCATGGCCGAAAAAATTATTATTGGTGAAATGTGGGTCTACCCTTTCACATTGTTAAACTAACGGCCGGGGACTGGATCTTGTGCCTGTCTTAGTCTTATGACAAGCCTAGCAGGCCGGTAGTGGAAAATATATG
>CABFWB010006003.1:0-11592 GCA_902151455.1 Timema bartmani
CACATCTTGTCAGAGGTGAAGGAAGGGTTTGGCAATCAGATAAATCTGTGCCAGGACCGAGGATTGAACCCCGGACCCCCCAAGCACAGAAGTCTGACACCTTACCCCTAGACCACCAGGTCACCTGGTGGATTTTATTAGAGATACTGTATGGTGGAGTCACTATGCACTTTATCCAAATTTAAGGGTCCTGCCAATTCACACTGAATAATTTTTTTTAGGGGTAATAGAGGTTATAAAGTATCAAAACAACCAAAACAATTCTCAATTGAGGGGTTTGAAACAAAAACATGATAACACTCGCAGATTTAGGTGAGTTATATTCTTTTTTTTTTATAAAAATAGAAAAATTCCTCGATATAAGCTAGCCTCAAGGTCTTGACTGACTTTAAAAACAACTTGTAGTTCACGAGGTAAGCCACCAGAATTAATCACTGCTAACACATTGGTTCATAAAATAAGGGGATCATGCTTTTGCTCCAAGCCCCTCAATTATTTTGACATGTTCTGTTGTGACTTTATTAAAGAAAGATTGTTTATTTTTGTAGGAACGCCTGATCTATATTTATAAGAAGTAACTTTGATCTAATACTTTGACATTTTTCGTAAAAAGTCACCGAAAATGAGCAGTTATTTCTTTTTCGAGTTTTTTAATTAACAAACTTAACATGCAAGCTATTTAACCCAATTGGCACATTTTTATGCATTTCACCTCTATTATGGTATGAACATTATTATGAAATAACAATTCAATTGTTAAATAATGCGGGATTTCTTGATGTCTCCAATCCATCTCAGATGTTCAGAAGTTGGTCTTCTGTAAAAAGTTAGACATATAAGGTATAATTTTATTTTACATATACACAGATACTGTGCAAAGTAATATTTACCTTGCTATAAAAATAAGGATGTGTGCTGGTAGAGGGTGTTTAGGTGAATATATACACCCAACCTATATTTTACTCCACAAATATATAACTGAATCCCCACAAAACAATGGAGATATTTAACAATCCAGATGGTTGTGTCATCAACATGATTTGGTCTGGTTTTCTGGTGACGAAGAGGTTGGGTTCTTGCTTATTATACTGAAGGTATTTCTTCCTAAATATTTCCCACTCTACTCCAATGTAAGTAAAGGTATGTCTTCTACATTATAATCTTAGATTCCTAATCCTTATACCATAAGTGTAAGTATGCTGATAGTTCAGCCGAGTAGTGGGATGTGGTGCACGAAAAAAAGCAAATATTTCCTTGGCTTTGAATTAGACAACCACCTATTATTACATGAACTAAACTGACGCAACAATTTGTAGATCTAAGGCTATAATCTATAAAATCTTAATTTTTTTACCATACATTGTATTATATTCAACGCATATCACCCCTAATAATAGTCATGCCATTTATTTTATTCTAATTTCATTCCGAAAATTGAGTATAATAATCAATTAATACTAATATATAATCAATAATACCTTAGTAAGAATTGATAACTCAAAATAAATGACCATCTTAATCAAAATATGATCATCCCATAAAGCTTGACTCACCCTTCTTTGCCTAGAATCGTAAAGTAAAACTGTATTTTTTTTTCTTCCATACTATTTAGATCCAAGCAATCTCACAGAAATTGATAATACCAAGATCATATAAATATTTGTAGATTTTTATGTAAGAGATCTGCTATAGATCTAAATCCTCCATCCCCCACTTGGTATGGGACAGCGGTGCTCTTATGGACTTATCTTCCTTTCTTGTTTTGTGCCACTTATTGCTCATTTTCCTTGGGTTGGCCACAGCTTACACTAACTAATCGTATCACACAGATTTAGAATAAAGATCTCTGAGGAAAACACACAAGAATTCCCCAAGAAAGAGGGTTGAAAATACTTGATTTGATTGCTTCGAAGGGCACGGTGACCAAACCCCAAATTCACTTTGTCATTTTTTCAGGTAAGGGTCAGGTTGGAACTCTAATCCCTGAAAGGATGTACTGAGTTTTTTATTCCTTAATAGTTTCTTACTTCACGTCCATGTAAAATCGGGTGTATTACTTCTGAATTCTACCTTCCTCATCCCCATTCCAATAGCGCTATTAACATGTTTATATCAGAATGGTTCGTAAGAAACGGTGAGAAAAAAAAGTAGGTATTGCAGTTTACTGAGCACAGCGCTGAGCTCTGCTTGTATCGACTATATATATGAGCATCACGTACTACTATTCGTTAAGGTTCTACGCTTTAGGCTTGTAGCTGCATTTGCTTAGAGGGAGAGTGGAAAACAATTTAGTAAAAGCACCCTCAGTACACCCGACTGAGATACAAATTTCAATATTTCCGCCATCAACAGTCTAGTTTTCTGTGAGAGTGAGGCGTTAGACTATGTGGCCACTAAAGCGGGCTCCAATGACATAACTTAAGGTCTTGTTTTATTGAAAAATTAAAACTCTAGCGTATTTCAACAAAAACCTACTGATCTAATGTATGTAAAATAAGAGTTGGATTTTGGGGAGCCAGTTTGAAACTCGGTGGATTGTAGATTCTATCTACTCATGTATCGAAAATAATTGAGTTACGAGTGATTCTGAATCAACCAAAAGTTCTGTGCCATTTGCTTACTTACTTTATGACATTTGGAACTCTTAAGTTCGTTGTAACACTAACTTACAAAAGTACGCCAACTAGCCTATTCCTATTCTATCCAGTTCACCTCATTACACCCTATCTCTTTCAATTTTATTCTAATGTTATCTTCCCATCTACATTAAGATATTCCCAATGGTTTATTCCCATTGGATTTGAGAGTCAATACCCCGAACATGGTTCTGGATTCTTACATTCAACCGTATGCCCTGCCCAACGTAATCTGCAAGATTTGATTACGATGACAATGTCTTTTGATGGGTATAGGGTATGTAATTTATCATTATGTGACCTCCTACACTTCCCAGTATCATCACATTTTGGACCAAAGAGCACCTGGTTGTCGAACATCCTAAAACATTTTTCATGTAAGATAAGAGCCCACGTTTCACAAACATAGAGAACAACTGGTAAAACTATTATTTGGCATATTATTATGCATTTTCTTATAGATTTCTTGACTGCAGGTGAGTTGGCAACATTTATTGAGCCTACATGATTGCTCGTACCAACTTGAAACTAACCTACTTTTAAGTTCATGGGTTTTGCCTTGTGATTTCATCCCCAACCTCTCTGTGAAGACAATGACCCTGTAATATAAGGTCCTATGGGCGCATTCCAACAAAATGCAATTTTTTAATAATAAATTGAATTATAGAAGTTAATAATTATTTATAAGTAAAGACATTACATTGTATCATTGTATATAATATTAAGTATACATATATATAATATTGATTTACTACATAATCGCTTTTATTGTTATATAAAATTTGGGCTAGCTTTGTCGGTGTGTAACATTGATATATAGTTAAAATCTTCAGAAAATATTAAGATAACATGAAGTGAAAAGGGGATAATATATTTGCACACATTGGGGAAGGGTATATATGGTAGGAGTTGGGGGATGGCTCTTGTAACTTATTTTACATTAATCTCTTATTTTTGTTGTTATTTTGGTCTTTAATTTGGCTGGCATTTTGGTACCCATATGCTATTTCTTTGTTTCTTTCACGGGATGCGGTTTATTTATATTATAAAGAATACAACTGGGGCAAATATTTAAGTCTCGCCTTGGGCATATTAAACCCTTGAGCTGTCCCTAAACTTGCTTTTAAATTTTACCTTTATCCTTCGTGTTCATGTATTGTGATTATATGAATATAATGGATTGATAGAGTGACGAAGCAAAAATCGAGTAATCGATGTCCAAGCTAGCAAGTCTATTACACTAGCCACCAATTTTTGTTTTTCATACCTTCGGGACATAAGTGGATTATTCTAAAGGAGATTGATATGCTGATTTCAAAAATGGGTGTTACGTTTATATAAAAATTAAACTCGATTTTTTTTTATTGAATTATCAGTTTTTAGTACCATAAATACAATATTCAATACTTATCAATAACTTTTTCATGTTAAAAATGTTATCAATTTATTGGTCCCACAAGGGAGTGTGCAGTAAATTACATTCCCTATACTTAAAAATGGTTGCTATAAGTATTATTTAAGCCCCACTATGGGAGTTTTCCAGCGACCTTTATAACGCTTTTCCAACATGAATATGTACTGAGAGAAGGGTTCGCCTTACTCATCACTCACAGCTCCCAAATTATCAGAAAAAACAAACAAAATTGTAAATGTACAAAAATAGTTTAAAAAGGAATTTGGCATCACATATCTTTATAGCACTATAGCCAATCTTACACCAGAGATTCATAATGGACTTTTATCCTGTTTCCAAGAAATACATGCTCAAATGCTTTAAAGCTGAGCTGTTGGTTCAGTATTCTGTAGCTTCACCACAAACATACTTATCTTTCAGAAATTTCCTTATTTGGGGTCAAATGAAAATTCCCTTTTTCCTGTTATTTTGGGAAAGACAGGTGAATCCACTTCCTATTTTATCTAAGGACGTAGCAAAACTCTTCTTTAAGACATGATTTATATGTAAAGGTGGGATAGTTAGATTTGTTTAGTCTACGGGCATGCTATGGCCTTATGCCTTTTAGTGCTGGCTAGGTTATATTATTTGCAAATTAAATTAAGTAAATCAATCTTGGCGCGCTATTTTGCACTATAGTTTGTGTGGCTTACAGTTGTAGTGTGTCTTGATGAAACTTATATGGTTTGGTATACTTTCAATTTCTACGCGAGTGAGAAATTCAGTAAAGGATTTTGATATATTCAAAGTTTATTATGGAGTAAGAAAATACTCGTAAGTTAGGATGATATTATGCTTTTTGGTGTGTAGGCTACCCCCGCTTTACGGGTGTTAGATGGGAACAATGACTTTATTTGTATATTTTGTAGCCAGGGGTATGGTTATGAGCAGAAATTTATTGGTTGACATGTATAAGTTAGGAGATATGATATGTATTTAACAAGTTTAATTTCTGATATATATATAGGTATTTTTGAATGGCTTAGCTATGTTGATTAGTCATTAGTGTGTATTCCCGCTTTCATTTCTTTTTGATTATTGTTCGCGAACATTAACTTTTTTACTTTTGAATTGGTTCTTTTAACTTATTAAGCATCTTCTTTAATCATTTACATCAAGCAAACCCTAACTTCCTTAACTTGAATGGTTGGATACTTTTATCTACTGATAGTTAACATTGCTAGGTTTGGGTACTTGAGTTTTAATGATTTGGGGCCGGGCCAGATAAAGATCCCTAGTAAACTTCTTTTCTATTCTTTGTATTGCAACGCCTCCTCTATATAGAGAAGGGGTTTATATTCTTGAGGTTTAGTTTATTTATATATTGTGTGAATTATTTATTTATTTTTTTATCTTTTGAAAACTGTGGTAAATATCACTAAGTATTTTACTATGATTGTGCCGGGTTAAAACTATTTAATCCATCACATTGAGATTCAAACAATCCGACTAAAATAAACTATTCCAACACCATCTAATACTCTCTTGAACTCACCATATTTTCTATTATATCCATCTCGCTAACCGTGGACCTCCTACACCATCGTAGTCGACGCCAGAATTGAAAAGATTGAATGAGACGCCGATTGAGCCTACTGATACACCGGAAGTCCCTGCGCGTGCGCACTATAGCATCAATAGTTCTACTCTCTTCTTGAAAATCTTGGCCGTTTCGCCGGGGGAGGAGCTACCCCAAATCATGTCGTATGCATAAACTGGGTTGCTTCAATAAATTAAAAATAGAAGAGACCATTAACAAGTTAGACCTGCTTTTCATCTAATCAACCAACCATGCGGGAATGGATCGGCCTACCGACAAGAAGGAGAACGGACGATAGCAGAAGCGTATGTTTTCGCAACTTGCGTAAGAACAACATTTTATAAACCATTCTAAATACCTCTTTAGTAAGGTTTGAATAAATGTATGAACGCTTGTCCGGGCTAATATTATGTATTAGTTAAAAAAAATTGTTCATTTATTATGTAGGGCCTTGTTACCATAACAGCTGACCCAGGTTTGAGCTATAACGTTAGATCTGGTTTGTTATTATTATTATTATTAGCACCGCGTCTTACTACCCGTTCGGGTTATACGCACATCTGGTTTGTTAATTGTTATAATACATATATATACATATGTATATAAGGTTAGCTTGTAACCTTTTAATAAACCCTGTATTAGGGTATTATTTTTTGTGCAGATCAGTTAATTGTTATAATATGTAGGGTTAACTTGCTACTATACAATTCAGGTATTATCTTTTGTGCAGATCAATTAATAATTATAAAATGTAGGGTTAACTTGTAACTGTCTAGTAAATTCAGAGTTAGGGCTATGTTTTAAATGTGCGGGTTTAACATAGGAACATTTGATAATGAGATTTCTGCTAAACAAATTCTCTTTCCATTGGGATGATCCTATCAGTTATTACTTAGTCTATTTCTACAGACCCATCGTTTGGCGATTTATAGTTTTTGATTGTTTCGTAAATATCTTTGATATACTAACCGTGTCTTTGTTTACACTAGACACAATACATACTTTTGGGATGATTGTCTAATTGTTTATATGAGGCTAGGAATGTGTGCTCTGCTTATGTCACTGAGAAGGCACTGCCTTGCGCAATAGTATGTGTTCATTGTAAACCAATTATGGATTATGTTTCATACGCCACTGAGTTTCAGAGTGCTTAAGGTGACTGAGCCTACGTAACGTTCCCTAATTATTACAGGACGAAAATAAACGCACTTATATTTACTATTAACCTTTTGTAATATTTATACTTGCTGTTTATTAAAACTTATCTTCACTTGAACTCGTCTGTATAGTAATATGCTCCTTGCTTCCTTCCCGTAACTATTCCAATTAGGGTAGGGAATGGTTGGGCGCCAAACTACGTGGTTCATTAACCGTCAAAACACGGTGTGGCACACTTCACTGATAGGAGGAGGTGGGGCATTATATTTAAAACTGTTAATTTTTCCTCGAGTGTATTTATTAATAAATTAATAAGTCTCTTCAATATTGTTTTATACTATTTGAGATTAAAATAATATAAATATATTGATTTAAAATAGGCCTACTATGTTTCCGTTTTTATATGGCGTCTTTAGGCTACATGTAGATGAAATAACAGGTCACTCTGATTTCAAGGAATACCTTTAAATATTTGTAGTTAAGTTAATCTGAATCAACTTTATATTAAACAAGAACAAATCTCTGATTAAATTTCATCTAATTTCAAATCATAAATATATTTTACTAATCCTATAGTACCTCTTTCTATACACATCCAAAAACTTGGGGTTCATTAATTTGTGACTTTTCATTATTTATTTATATATTTTATCATTTATCGACTTTATTATAGCTTTTAAAAGTGAACAATACTATTCACTTGATAGCCTAACGATGTAGTTATTTTAATAATATTCAGTTTTTTTTATTGATATTACTATGTTCTTTTCTTTTTCCTCCTTATTTTCACGTCCTCCCTTTGTTCTACCTACGCGTTCATCCCCTATTTTTATTCACTTGAAGCTATCGTTAAAACTGCACGCTGTTTAACCTGTTTGGACATTTTTGCTTTCGTTTGAAAGAACCAGCTCTAATGTACCCGACTATTTTTTACTTCATTTTCAGACAAAGCCAAAGGATTGTTTGCTTCTATAATTTCTTGATAGGAGAAGAGTTAAAATAATTTGTTTGACTATTAGTGGTGTTCTCTGACCATTCAAAGCATCTCACTACAAAAAATTATACGATAGTTGACTTCTGGGTTGTTACATTATAATGCATTTTTGTCATTGGTTTTAAATTTGTATATCCACCGTCAATCTTCTTCCTATGAACTAAATGCTCCAACTTGATTCTAAGTCAAACACTATAGCAATACGTTTAACGTAGGGTTGATGGTCGAGACTGTACATTTAGCAAATAGTTCACACGGAACGACCTGTTTGGATACGGTGGTCAACTCGACGACATCTAGTTACGCACATGGCAGTAAGGGAGAACCCCTCCCCTTATTAAGTGAACAAATTTCGAAATGGATCTTGATGGGTAATACGTGATGTTGGTGTGGTTGTTTTACTGGAAATGGAATCAGAGAAGAAAAGTAAAAATAGAAATATACATATATATATATATATATATTATATTTGACTTTTGAAACAACAAATAAGCATAACAAGTTCATAAATACGAATGTAATACTCAACCACGTTCTCCAATGGTGCCCAACCTTTATTAGCCTAGCACCCACTTCTGAGAAGTTAAATGTAGTAAGCATGCTGAAATTCATGTTACGTTGTACATTCATATTTAATTATTACAAACTAAATAATTATTATGAGTATGTATAGGTTAATTTTATAAATTTTGATTAATTTACTTTAAGACCATCGTTGTGAAAATATAAATAACTGAGGAAAATATAAACATGTTAGTTGTTCATAAGCATTAGTAATTCATCTTACTGTCAATATTATATAACATTAATATTAAAATAAATTTAAGAGCCTTTAGTTAAATATATTGTTTCCTGTTATTATTAGCACTATATTATTCTTGTAATAGTCGTATAAACCTAGATGCCTCCTACCTTCCCATTATAATTTACCACCCCCTGGGGGGTTATGCCGCCAAGGATGGGTACGGTAGCACTGCTCTATTTAATGTTATTTCTTACATACATTTTTCTTGCCTAACTGTGAGCAGCCGATACGTCTGGGAAATTTATTATATAGGTCTGAACCACCACACTTGTGAGAATGGAATGATGAGATGATTTAGCGGGCTGTGCCACCAGATTTTCACGAGGAATTCATGTGTCGAGTTGACTGTCGCGCCGCAGTTACGTCAAGTCGACTTAAACCGTTTCGTCTATTTCCAGTCCAGGACTACTAATTTGTATAAATATTCCTATCTTTTAGAACATATCAACTCTAAACGTAGGATGCAGATTTACCTAAACAACTACCTTCGATAGCCTCATCATTGGGCATCTGGTATAGAGGCTAGGCTCCTGTAGATTGATTTGCTGATAGTGAGGGAATCAATATTCAAATTGCGACTAAGTAAATTTATTTATTTATTTATTTTTATTTAGCACAACATCTTATTACCCGTTTGGGCTGTACGCTTAAGTACTAATTACGCTACTGGGTTAGGAATTGGGAAAGTTGAATTTATAGGAAGTAAACCCGCATTTTAGTGGAGAGAGAGTGGAAAACCATTTAGGAAAAACCACCCCAGTTCACCTGACTGAGATTCGAACCTTGATCTCCTTGTCTTCAGCAGTCTTGCTCAACATTAAACTAGCGCGTTAGCTAACTACGCCACCGAGGCGAGTGACTGAGTATAGCCCCCAGGGGGTTCGTGAACCGTAGTTTGGGAGCCACTCTTATAGGGTCTACTATTCACACCCCAGTTATTTCTCACATAAATCAACACATCCTGTATGAGGTCTATAACAGTGTTGTGGCACGTCGTGAAGTGTTGATGGGGTAAGAAAAACATGTTAAAATTATATCTGTTATACTATATCCTCCGTTCACTAACCATGCATAGGCTTTGCTCTACAAATCTCATGAGGGTATATAGTCTCCTGAGATATAGCAAATTAATATTTACCTGAATGATGATAACAAGTTCCATGTAAGCAGATTGACCAGATAACTTTGGAAAAAAGGGGGCAAGAACTTTGAAAATGGATGACATTCAAGGAAACTGTAGAATGAACGCTACACTACGATCGGTAAAGAATATGGACCATTGCTGTGATTGGTTTCTGACGGCATACATGCAGCCAAAATAAATCACAAATGTTATCACTTGATCACCGCGTGGCGAATTTGCTGATGAAAACGCAAATGACTGCTTATGATAATTGAAATGCCATCTTACGGCAGGATTTATAATTGTGAGATCACTTTAAGAGAGAATAACACGAAAAAATGACAAATTTATCTATTTTGTCAAAATAGAGGACATTTTGGAGTTTTAAAAAATTCCTCCCGGATAACGGATAGATGACTAAAATTTAGGACATGTCTGGGAAAAGGAGGACGTTTAGCCACCCCACATGTAAATGTTTACTTATAACCTAAACCATGCCACGTCACTGTTCTGAAAAAAGATTTTGAATATAAGAAATTAAGACAGTTATGAAAAAAAAGTCTATTACTCTTGTGTAGTACAATGGGAAGTTTTTTATTTATTTAATGTGTCCAGCGTGCACTTTATGAAACGACTGATTATATCAGTACACAATTTATAGATAACTTATATCTAGAACCGACACAACATTCAGCCCCAGCTGTTAATTTATTATTGTGAGAGGGGAAACACACATTTCACCAATGAACATTTTTCTGACTTGCTGGGAATCAAACTTGGGTTCCTCAACTAAGTAGATAGAATAATCTAACTGCTAAGGTGTCGGCCTAGCAATATAAGAGAAAATTAAATTTTAAGATTCTAATTTGACTAGTGATATTTTATTCCCTTCTTGCTCTTAAAATTTGACTGTGCTTCCATTTGGCATTATGATTTTTTTGCTTCTATCACAAATGTCCAAAAACCTTATTGAACATCAGGAATGGTCAGTAATATAAATAACTCCTAGATTATCCACAAAATCGAGTATCTTTAATCTAAATTAATCCTTTCTCGTCTTTACAATTTAAGTGTGAATATTATCGGATGGAGTACGTCCATTAAACTGTAATACAACTTATAATAAAAGAAAAATTCAAATCATTCCTATTGGAAATACATTTAATAATACATTTGTTAGATTTAGATTCTATGATTACAAAAATGACAAAAAAATAACAAGTCAATCACCTAAAATACTTGAAATAATTTATTTAACTTAATAAATTATGGAAAATTGCTCCTTTCCTCTGAAAGTGCTTGGTGAACTTTCTAAAGAGCATGTCCCTTAGATTAAAGATGAGGCATAGTCTAAACGTGTATAATATGTTAAAAATGCATAGACAATTTTATAATTTACAATCTGTATAATATAAATTAACTTCACCCTCTGAGTGACGCAAAATAATAAGTTGCCAAAATAATTGGCAAAAAAAGTAAAAATAATAAAAAAAGTGTAATTAATAGATACAAAATAATGGCTACCTCAGCCCCCTCACCCCCATTAATCAATATGTTCAAATATACTATCCATGTTTCACTTATTTTTCTCTTTATATTTTCTGAAACTTTCAATTAAAAAACAGATTGATTCGCCGACAAAGTAATCCCGAATTTCATAGAACCGTAAGACTGATTATGATGTTAAACCATTTTTTTCAAACCATAACCTATTTTTAGTATTAGGGAAAATATTTAAATGTTATTTCTTTATTTAGAAATAATTATCTTATTTAATTTATGTAGTTACTATCTTTTTTAAAGACTAGAAAAACTACATTTTAATGAAATGCGCCCCTAGAACCTTTAGGTGACCGCCGGTTCATATTCAGGCTAAGTTCAGG